>CM067346.1:59816750-59984250 GCA_034190875.2 Urechis unicinctus
GGAGATAGCTGATGATGTCACCATTTGCTATTGCACCCCACTTGACACCTTACAATATACTTTACAACTGAGCGTGAATATTACGACGAGTAGATTTTAGGGGCCATTAATTGCTCCTCCAATTAAGAAGCTGTCTGGATACACGGAGTAAGTCTCATTAGTCACACCATAACAGATATGTGTAAATTGAGGTTTATTGACCTTTTCACACAAGCGAATCACCTAATGGAGTTACTCCAGGGGATCTTATCGCTGTGTCAAATCACTACATTTGTGGTCAATTGTTGGTTGTGGTGAAAACCCAGCATAGGCATAGGAGGCAGCGAGTTTAAGTCGATCACAATTCAATGAACTAACAAACAGTTTTTGAAAGAGTGAATGTTTATAGCAAATTTCTGATTAAATTATTCAGTGACTTAATTCTCTGCGTTGGTCTTTATTCGGCCGAATCATATACGACGCTTCTTGTCACGTCGTGTCCAGATCTGATGGTCAATAATATATACCCCGACAGATATAAATAATTGATTGCACAAGCAACAACGCCAAATAGAGAGGTATATGTGTCAACATTCTGTACAATTTCATCTGTTCATCAAACCATAAGGTAGACAAATATTTCCATTTGGTGTAAGAAAAGATTATATGCACGCATATTTGCCGTGATTGAGGTGTTAAAGCTCGTAAAATGGTTCTTAGCGCCAGTGTTGACCGAGCAGTGACTTCCGTAACAGTGAAGAGGAGCGGCAACTGTTCAGAAACCGCCATCGGCACATTCGCATTTTACGTTTCTATTTGAACGGTTGTGTTAAAAATGCATCATATGTATTTTGCATGTTTTCATAAAGAGCTATTTGTGTAAGCCCACTAAAATATTCCTTGCTCTTTTGATTCGTACATCGACCCCCACAACGCCCTACATACTACGAGAGTGGTGCCCTTTAAACCTTAGGAGGCATCTGCACTGGACATTTGTGTGTGTGTGTGTTTATGTGTATGTGTTTGTGTATGTGTTTTTGTGTGTGTTCGTGAGCGTGTTTGTGTGTGTGTTTGTGTGTGTGAATGTGTGTTTGTGTATTTGTTTGTGTGTGTGTGTTTGAGTGTTTGTGTTGTGTGTGTGTGTTCGTGAGTGTGTTTGCATGTGTTTGTGTGTGTTTGTGTGTGTGTTTGTGTCTGGCGTTTGTGTGTGTTTGTTTGTGTGTTTGTGTCTGGCGTTTGTGTGTGTGTGTGTGTGTGTGTTTGTGTGTGTGTGTGTGTGTGTGTGTGTGTGTGTGTGTGTGTGTGTGTGTGTGTGTGTGTGTGTGTGTGTGTGTGTGTGTGTGTGTGTTTACGTGTGTGAATGTTTGTTAATCTGTGTGTGTGGGGAGGGGATGGAAGCTTTGGTTGTGTGGGTGTGACCTATGCATTCACGGTCACGTCATATCTGGAATATTGTAATTAGTGATGCGCTGATTAGAATTATTATACTTCTTATACAACTTGTCGGGATAACTAACACAGACCTTAAATCCGTATGTAATTATATCTATGCGTCGTTACTCCAGCGCCATCTGTAATCAGTTAGCACGAATCGTCTACGTTTGATAGCAGCATATATTCGCAACGAATAATTAAAAGCACACACGTGTGTTCATGATGTCGTATTCTTTTCGTCTGATTTTCTCAAATATAGCTTTACTCAATTATTTTGGAAATCTTCGAACACACTGACAAAAAGACAAGGAGAAAACTGCTTTGCGCATTGTTGTTAATCCAAGGCGCCTATGCCTACTTTGTGCTCCCCGTTTACGTAATGCAAATATTGGGATGCTGCACGTCAAATGAAACAATGGGTTACGAGGTGGAATGAACGTAATTGTCCTACGAGTATCAACAAATACTAGTTTCACTGCATCCCAGCAGATCTGGCGACAGTCGCGCTGACAAGTAGAGTTTATGCGACTGTTGTCTACAGCGCGGTTGCGCTATCAGCCTGCTCGGCGTGACAGTGCTGTGATTCACAGCCTGCTCGGCGTGGCAGTGCTGTGATTCACCATCCACTGTGCCTTTACACAATATCCACATATCGCTAAGCGGCATAAACAGTTTTGAAGCGTTACTTAATGCTGTGCGATATATTACTGCCAAATTCGAATGTGGTTTGTGCCTGAAATTTATCAGGGTATGTATTATTCTAAAACCTGGTCCATCGACTTCATGTATTGTTTAGTGCGTCATTTTTAGGTATTTATTGGCTGGAAATGAATGAAAGTGAAATAGTCCATAATGTCGCGGTCTGGTTATTCTAACAGTAATTGGGAAGGCATTGTCTTCTGAAACCCAATAAATAAATCCCTTTGCTAGAAGAAAGATATATTCAGCACCTTCAGGCTTGTCAGACAAATATTAGAGGCTTCTTGCTACGTCTTGTCCAATTCTGATAGTAAATAGCAATCAAATCTCTTTTGGAAGTAACTACAAATGCAACTCATGTGTCTGGTCTTCATGAAACATAACTGCTCTCAACCCCACACAACCGCATCCCGGGTTTTTTCATTTATCCATTCACCTCACCACACACCACATGCCGGACTCATACATCCATTCACCTCGCCACACCACACATCCCGGGCTCTCCATCTATCATTCACCTCACCACACCACACATCCCGGGCTCTCCATCTATCCATTCACCTCACCACACAACCGCATCCCGGGCTCTCCATCTATCCATTCACCTCACCACACAACCGCATCCCGGGCTCTCCATCTATCCATTCACCTCACCACACGACCGCATCCCGGGCTCTCCATCTATCCATTCACCTCACCACACGACCGCATCCCGGGCTCTCCATCTATCCATTCACCTCACCACACACCACATCCCGGGCTATCCATCTATCCATTCACCTCACCACACGCCCACATCCCGGGCTCTCCATCTATCCATTCACCTCACCACACACCACATCCCGGGCTCTCCATCTATCCATTCACCTCACACCGTTTGGTTAGGATGATCTCCGTGTATGTGCTTGACCAATATAACGCGGACAATAGGTAGCTCTCAGTGTCAGTGGAACGATATTTTGGTTGGAACCAAGTAGCTTCATGAGGCCTCATGCAGCTGTCACTCTCCCATTCTGCCTCATCAGACCTCATGCAGCTGTCACTCTCTTACTTAGTCGCATGAGGCCTCATGCATCTGTCACTCTCCCACTATGTCTCATCAGACATCATGCAGCTGTCTCTCGCCCACTTAGCCTCATGATACCTCGTGCAGCTGTTGCTCTCCCACTTAGCCTCTTGATACCTCGTGCAGCTGTTGCTCTCCCACTTAGCCTCTTGATACCTCGTGCAGCTGTCGCTCTCCCACTTAGCCTCATGATACCTCGTGCAGCTGTCGCTCTCCCAATTAGCCTCTTGATACCTCGTGCAGCTGTCGCTCTCCCACTTAGCCTCATGATACCTCGTGCAGCTGTTGCTCTCCCACTTAGCCTCTTGATACCTCGTGCAGCTGTCGCTCTCCCAATTAGCCTCTTGATACCTCGTGCAGCTGTCGCTCTCCCACTTAGCCTCTTGATACCTCGTGCAGCTGTCGCTCTCCCACTTAGCCTCATGATACCTCGTGCAGCTGTCGCTCTCCCACTTAGCCTCTTGATACCTCGTGCAGCTGTCGCTCTCCCACTTAGCCTCTTGATACCTCGTGCAGCTGTCGCTCTCCCACTTAGCCTCTTGATACCTCGTGCAGCTGTCGCTCTCCCACTTAGCCTCTTGATACCTCGTGCAGCTGTCGCTCTACCACTTAGCCTCATGATACCTCGTGCAGCTGTCGCTCTCCCCTTAGGCTACATGGGGGTTGGTGTTCGTGTTTAGCAGTCCATAGTACATGAACGAAAAATGATCGACCTGGAACAAAAAAAGTCGCCCTGAATCCATCTTGCCTAACATCGCAGCATTGTCTATCAGCACAATCATTGACACATCATGGCGATTGGGGCTCGTATTGAAGTTCAACTAATGCCACTTTCGTAATTACATTGAATCCCCTATCACTGATTGACCTTGGCTCTTTTACGTAACATATTGCACTGGACAGGCGTAGAGTATGGGATCCACAATCTCAATGCTATATATGTTTGACAAAGTTCCTGCCGCGAACACATATTGCACTCATCTGGCTGAGCTCTTGTTGAGCGGTAATTATGGGGCATGTTCTATGTATCGTCTAGCATTGAAGAAGGCAAATGGCCTGGTCCATTACCGGAAATTGTTTTGATGCCAAAGACTTTAAATTAATCTGTACGGGTGGGAAGCACAATGTAAAAAACCCGTATATACCAATCTTCCAAATGTTATGACACCCGCTGACCGTATCATAGCCAATAACTCCAGCATGATGCATCTATGGCTCAATGTGACTGCATTGTATTGCATACAGGTATGTGATTATATTTTTGGACGAATTGTGTCTCCATCTTTTAGTAAATAGGGATTGACATCCCTATCTATGTACAACAGTTAAAAAGTTCAAATTGTATCCATGATGGATATACTGTCAGCGGTTATGAACATTCTTTATACATCCGTACTTGTGACAACGGCCATCATAATGCTGGTATATTGTACATCAATGATGCTGCACTCACATCATTCAAAGGCATCCGACGGTTGATATTTACTCACTGTGGGTTGTGTGTGTGAGTGTGTGTGTGCATGCGTGCGTGTCTATGAATGTGAGTGTGTGTGTGAGTGTGTATGTGCGTGTTTATGTGTGCGTGCGTGTATGTGCGTGCGTGTATGTATGTGCGTGAGTGTATGTGTGTGTGTGTGTTTGAGTGTGTGGTTGTGTGTGGTTGTGTGTGTGTTCGTGTGTGTATGTGTCTGTGTGTGTATGTATGTGAGTGTGTGCCCATGTATGTGCGTGTGTGTGCCCTGTTTGTGTGTATGTGTGAGTGTGCGCGTGCGTGTGTGTGTGTGTGTGCCCGGTGTGTGTGTGTGTGTGTGTGCGCGCGTGTGTGTGTGTGTGCATGTGTGTGTGTGTGTGTGTGTGTGTGTGTGTGTGTGTGTGTGTGTGTGTGTGTGTGTGTGTGTGTGTGTGTGTGTGTGTGTGTGTGTGTGTGTGTGTGTGTACATGTGTGTGTGAGCCCGGTGTGTGTGTGCGCATGTGTGTGTGTCCCCGGTGTGTGTTCCCGGTGTGTGTGCGCGTGTGTTCGCGTGTGTACATGAGTGTGCGCGAGTTTGCGCGCGTGTGTGTGCGCATGTGTGTGTGCCTGGTGTGTGTGTGAGTGTGCGCGCGCGCGCGTGTGCGCGTATGTGTGTGTGTGCCCGGTGTGTGTGTGTGTGTGTGTGTGTGTGTGTGTGTGTGTGTGTGTGTGTGTGTGTGTGTGTGTGTGTGTGTGTGTGTGTGTGTGTGTGGATTGCAGTTAAAAAACATGAATCACATCGAGGATTTATATGATAAACTAACTGTGTAGAACATTATTCGCCGCCAAATTGACTGTATCAACTATCTGTACCATCACTATTACATATCATCTCAACAAATGGGTGCATCAAAAGTGGTTACGAGCATGACATTTGTCAGCGCATGTGCAAGGTAGAATCGATCACGTAGACACAGCGGTGGGTATGGGTGTCTTTTTTGTTAAAAGACCAAGCGGCTTCAGCAAGAGAAACGTTAGTCTGTCCTGTATCTTCGTCTCTCACCACACGACCAGCCTTCACGAGTTGTCCTCTGCCTTCCCTCATCACCCCGCCAACTGTTTACTTGCGAGTCGCCACGTAGAGTAGTCATATGGTAGTGCCCCAACCATTATATTATATGGATGCATGCAGGCTATCAAGAACAATATACAAATGGTTGAGTAATGTTAATGCTATCAGGATAAAGGAGCACAGGATGTTTTGTGTGTAAAAGTACTCGTCTACATGTCATTAGCTCTAGCTGTGACCACACGGGGACAGTGAGTATACTTCTGGTTGAAGTGTTTCACACGAAAGTTGATGGTTTTTGTCTACCCACAAAATAAGTGTACGCCATTTAGGAAGCCAACAACCGAGCCTTTAAATGACCTCTAAGAGACAAAGCCTCATAAAAAATGGGTAAGGGTCTAGTGTAACGTCCATCGACAGGTGCTTCGTGTCTAGAAGAGGGGTTTGAAGGAACAGGTTTCAGCAGCAGTAGCAGAAAGTATTCACAGTGAGTGAGTGAGTAAGCGAGTGAGCGAGTAATTGAGTGCGTGAGTGAGTGAATGAGTGAGTGAGTGAGTGAGTGAGTGAGTGAGCGAGCGAGTGAGTGAGTGAGTGCGTGAGTGAGTGAACGAGTGAGTGAGTGAGTGAGTGAGTGAGTGAGTGAGTGAGTGAGTGAGTGAGTGAGTGAGTGAGCGAGTGAGTGAGTGAGTGAGTGCGTGGGTGAGTGAGTGAGTGAGAGAATAGGGGGTGAGTGAGTGAGTGAGTGAGTGAGTGAGTGAGTGAGTGAGTGAGTGAGTGAGTGAGTGAGTGAGTGAGTGAGTGAGTGAGTGAGTGAGTGAGTGAGCGAGTAAGTGAGTGAGTGAGTGAGTGAGTGAGTGCGTGAAAGAGCGAGTGAGTGATTGAGATTGTACTAATATGAAAATATATTGAATGAAAAATGGCATGATTTAATTTAGAATTACTAGAGTTGCATTGAGACTGAATGAAACGTGTTGTTAGAAAGATAAAGATCCACCAGGAAAAGGCGAAAACGATTTAAAGTCTATAGCTTGTTGCAAAAACATCAGTCCAGCTGATAATAAAAATCAATTTGAGGGGCGTGACTGTTAATTGCAATGCGTATTGCATATCGATGGTGGTAAATGCACACAATCCATAGTCTTATAAGCAATAATCTGATTCTGAATCATGATTCCAAAAAGGACATCATTCTCATGCAGAAGCACGATTAACATTAGAGAAATCAGTGCTCCTACAGATAATAACGGTGAGTCCGCAGAAACCGCCAGACGCTCAACTCCTCAACGCAGGTGCTGTTGTAATTCACTACGAGCGCCTCCATTCTCCATCTTCAATACCATAACGACACTCTTCCAGAGGACGTCTACTTACAGACATTCACAACTACGAAACATCACGTGGGCGCACATGGACAATGTAACATCGATACCGGTTAGGCGTTACGAACATTCGTTCATCTGATGGGGACCAAAGATTGTCAACATGTGACTTGAATCACCTTCAACAGGATTATGAAACGTAGCAGATTTTGCAATTCGACCTCGACCGAGGTCACACAACCTGTAGGTCTGATAACAGACATTATATAATTGTGCCCATCGGCAATTAGTGGTGTCGGTCTGACGCAAGGATGGGTTTATCACTCTACTGCACTTTTAGCATTTTAAGTGCGTTGAGCAATCCTCGGTTGCGTAAACAGCATCACCGCCGTTTCCTTGTATCGGTAGCATTTTATGGAGAACTAGTGAAATGTGCTGATTGGTTATTAATTTTATTTTTGGATAGAAATTGCCACCATCCGTGACAATTGTCACATCATGTCACTCTGTTCATACAATGAAAGCAGCAAATGGATAAATGAGAATCCTACCGTCCGATGGATGAACATGTACTCGTGGATTAGTTGGTGACTCTCATATGCCACGTGAAGTGAATCTTGATAGATCTCTGTAAAGACACTCCAGCCTTAGGATGCACGCCGCGTTATAAGATGTACAGCGCATCGAATGAGTCATTCTTCTATTGAAGCTTGACAGAATATACAATGAGCACCGGAAGACGTGGATATTGTTGCAGCTCAAAACATTAGTTAACTGGAATAAAGACGCGGTGTTAAATAAACGTGAGAGCTGCATTCGAAAATTCCCGACAGGGGGTGGGGTGGGGGGGGGGGACCCATGACATATAACCAATCCAGAATATGGCTCCCGACAATCAGCTATATCGCATCGTCCTCAACCATCGTGTTGTCGTATCTATATAATGCAATTTAATATTACTGTAATAATGGCTTCAACATTACTTGGGCCCACATACAACATATATCATGGTGCAAATACAAGGGTAGGCTGGATAATGATGACAACTCCAGTTACTCTATGATGGGTTCTGTAATGATGGAATGAAGTTATGGATATGTAGTGTGCATCAGTGCTTTTTCCGTCATGGAGGGTATAAGTATCTGTAATGTAGCCCAGGCGTAACGTTTTAAGACTGATTTTGCTAATCGTTACAAAACGCTGTTTAATATGGTTATATTTTCAATTTCGACCTCGGTTTCATCGTAGTCATGACACGTATTTCCTCAAGCTGCTACCTGGTGCTAGATGTGTCTGAGGACGCCACAGATATGTGGCAAGAATCTGGTGACCGATTCAAGCACCTGCTTATCTCTGCAGTGAAGCATTCAGGTAGGAAATTACTTGGACGTCCCTCTCTGGCTGATTGAATGCAAAGAGAAGTTTGAGCATTGTAAGCTGCGGGAATAGCGTCATATGCGTCCTGGAAGTCACTGCCCTAATTGGCCCCTTCACGAACAATTGATCCATTCGGCCTCTTTATTACGTGTTACATGGAAAGCATAAATAAACAGAATCGTAATATGTCACAATTAATACATTACTTTATTTTCTTCTGGCTATTCTATTTACAGTAATCTAATCTGATACATTCATACAGACCAATCAACATGGCTTGATACTGATCAATCATGCGTTCAATCACCTGATGTGACCAATCAACAGGTATGGCTTGGCTCAATGTGACTGATCAATCCATGCGTCATCAATCACCTGATGTGACCAATCAACAGGTATGACTTTACTTGGCTCTATGTGACTGATCAATCCATGCGTCATCAATCACCCGATATGACCAATCAACAGATATGGCTTTACTTGGCTCTATGTGACTGATCAATCCATGCGTCATCAATCACCTGATGTGACCAATCAACAGGTATGACTTTGTTTGGTTCTATGTGACTGATCAATCCATGCGTCATCAATCACCCGATGTGATCAATCAACAGGTATGACTTTGTTTGGTTCTATGTGACTGATCAATCCATGCGTCATCAATCACCCGATGTGACCAATCAACTGGGATTGCTTTGTTTGGCTTTATGTCATCAACGAATTTGTATGTCATTTGATGCCGTATTTGACAAAACGAGCGGTGCGTCATTACTTGGCTAAATATTTGCAATCAACCAGAACGTCGTTACCAATTCAATGTTATTTCAGTGTTTGGCCCTTTGTTACCAATCAAATGTTATGTCAGCGTTTGGCCGTTTGTTACCAATCAAATGTTATGTCAGCGTTTATCCGTTTGTTACCAATCAAATGTTATGTCAGCGTTTGTCCCTTTGCCCTTTGTTACCAATCAAATGTTATGTCAGCGTTTGGCCCTTTGTTACCAATCAAATGTTATGTCAGCGTTTGGCCGTTTGTTACCAATCACATGCTATGTCAGTGTTTGGCCCTTTGTTACCAATCAAATGTTATGTCAGCGATTGGCCGTTTGTTACCAATCAAATGTTATGTCAGCGTTTGGCCCTTTGTTACCAATCAAATGTGCGTTTATCCGTTTGTTACCAATCATGTCAGCGTTTGACCCTTTGTTACCAATCACATGCTATGTCAGCGTTTGGCCCTTTGTTACCAATTGGTCACTTATGTGCTATGTGTTTGGCCCTTTGTTACCAATCAAATGCTATGCTATGTCAGTGTGTTTGGCCCTTTGTTGCTATGTCAGTGTTTGGCCCTTTGTTACTAATCATATGTTATGTCGTGGTAAGCTAATCAGATTATCTTACTTTGGCTTCATATGAATGTTAAACCAGTTTACCATGTTTGGCAATATGCGACTGACCTATATACCATTGTTTGGCTCCATGAGATCAATCATTTCTTTGTTTGGTACCATGTGACCGATCATTTCTTCGTTTGGTACCATGTGACCGATCATTTCTTTGTTTGGTACCATGTGACCGATCATTTCTTCGTTTGGTACCATGTGACCGATCATTTCTTTGTTTGGTACCATGTGACAGATGGAATTGTTTGTGTCACTGTTTAGTCGTATAGAGCAAGCAATGGTGCACATGGCAATCGGTCATACATCAATTGATTTTGTCTAATCCAGCATCTGTGTAGCTGACGTCTTGGTACGAAAGTCCTATCAATGATGTCAGCTTTCGAATGTCTCTGTCGGAATTGGACTTAGACCGGGTATGTCGCCTTTAAATGTCATCGTGAAGGTCATTGTTGCAAGGGGAACAATTGAAACTTTAACCAGGAATAGGATTATGAAAATGTGACCTATTGCCGTGGTTGCCAGGGGTTACCCTGGTTGCGCATGGGAAGGATGTGCCACATGAATGCAGACACTGATTATATCGGATTATCTAGAAGCTACTTTTTATTCCGGGCGCGTTTGTTGCATTAGCAGCAGCTAAATCATTGACTTAAAGCGTTTTATGTCGGATGACCTTTGATATTTTGTTATTGCATGCTTATTATCAATTAGGCTGATCTAGGTTTAAGCGAACGAAAGACGCATTGCTGGAACTATCCGTGATGAACGTGGTATCATTGCAGGGAGTGTCCCTTCTGATAAATTTATGTTATCATTTGACGTAGAGGTATTCAGTGAAGATAACCCAAAGTGGTCAATGACGGGATACATATTGTTCATTAAGGACTTAACTGCAAGCTCATCTTCTCAACTGCAAAGTCAACTTCTTGTACTTCCCTTGTTATCAAAGTCTTCACCGCCATGAATTCATATGGGTCCAGCGCTCGCCCGGCCACACACATGAAGCCTACAGGCTACTTACAACGTGACTGTTACCCGCGACGAGTAATGTTATTTATACAAGCGTGTCGACACTAATCACCAGTAACTTCTGCTTTTCTTAATCAATTACGGATCTTACTTGATATCACTCTTTAACACTCGGTGCTCCAGTTCGCAGTTTTTTTATTGTAACACATTCCTCTGACTGCAGCTTACATGAAGACGATGCTGCTACTACTGTGCTGCTACTGTTGCTACTGCTGCCTATGGGGATTATAATTGCATCTAAACATCGGCGACGACGATGTTGATAGTAATCATTATGATCATGATCATGATTAAAGTGGGAGGTAAGATAACGATGATGACGACGACGACGTCGACGATAATGATGATGATGATGACGACGACGACGACGACGATCAACGATGATGATGATGATGATGATGATGATGATGATGATGATGATGATGATGATGATGATGATGATTATGCGATGCTACTGATGCTGACAGTTATTGCTATTGCTTTGTACGTGTCTGAACTCAGCTTTTGTGCCCACGCATGTTGATGTAATGCCATTCCGCTAAAGCGAGGGCGTTCCCGCCCGTGGCTGTGTCGCTCCCTATATAAACTAGCCCGCAGGGCATCATCAATCTTCAGCTAATACCTCACGCTTGTGCGCAGCTTCCTTAGAGTGCAGATCCAGTGGACAGTTCAACTTCGCTGACATTACACCCAACTCGGTAAGTGGTTGCGTACCATATACAGTTGTCCCTGAAGAGTGGTCAATCAGCGGATCGCACACCCAGTAGATGTAACCGTTGTCTCAAATATTTATAAGGCTAGCGGAATTCGTAATTTCAGCACTACGCTTTTTTTCATTTAACTCGGTTTTGCATATTTCACTACGTTTGTTATATTTAAGGTTTCGCATATTTCACAGTGTTTTTTTATATTTAACTGGGGTTTGCATATTTCACCACGTTTTATATATTTAACTAGGGTTTACATATTTCACTACTTTGTTAAATTTATCTAGGTTTTGCATATTTCACTATGTTAGTTATATTTAACAAGTTTTCGCATATTTCACAGTGTTTTTTTATATTTAACTCGGGTTTGCATATTTCACCAGGCTTTTTATATTTAACTAGGGTTTACATATTTCACTACTTTGTTAAATTTATCTAGGTTTTGCATATTTCACTATGTTAGTTATATTAAACAAGTTTTCGCATATTTCACAGTGTTTTTTTATATTTAACTTGGGTTTGCATATTTCACCAGGCTTTATATATTTAACTAGGGTTTACATATTTCACTACGTTTTTTATATAAAACTAGGTTTTGCCTATTTCACTATGTTTTTTTATATTTAACTAGGTTTTGCATATTTCACTACTTTTTTATATAAAACTGCATTTTTCACTACTTTTTTATACTTAACTGCATATTTCACTACGTTTTGTACTTTTCACCGAGAGCGACTTGAAGTGATATTGGCCATGCATTAATCTAGCTCTCATAATAAGCCCGTGGATTAATTAGGTAGGACGAACGGCTGTCGGTACTGGATGGTCTTTGCTTCCTATCTAGTGTTAGAATCAAACCATCTGGAAATTGCGTGTAGTGCATGTATTGTTTTGCGTTATAATATGTTTGTTTACTGTGATTTTAGAGGTAACCTAAAACAACATGTCAAGCTCCTGGGCCGCCATCTTGTTGACTGCATCATTGGTCGGCTCCATTTTTCCACACGAAGCACGGGCAAATGGAGTTTCGTCACTTCCGGCGGTAAAAGAATGCGTCGCCGTTTGTGTGGGTTGCGTTCAAATGTTCGGCAAAGGACTGTATGACGGTCGCAAGTGTGTCTTCACTTGCCATCTGACCAGAGGCAAAACAAGGGACGAATATTGCGAAAACGATGTCTTCCATCTGATATAGACTCACCATTACATTGCCGTGTGCTGAACTACGGCTGCCATAATACGTCCAGACGAACGGTGAGGATTCATTGCATCGGTCAAAGGGAGCATAACACCACACGCAATCTCTTGATCATTGCATAACGAAATGCCAAATAAAAAGTCTCAGTCATGAATTATTTGTTTTTAAGGCAATGCGCATTTATTTTTTCATCGCGCGTAGTTTTCTACAACGTTTGAAAAATAATGATCAACAATGTTTTTTGCATCCTTCTATGAAATATTATCAATTTAGCAGGCGTAAAATTCTGTCAAATGCTCTGAATGTGTTTCGTCGAACATCTTTATAGTGCGCGGATTGTGAGGGTACGGCGCCCAACATTTCATAGCGCAGCATACTACTATCCAAATCATATCACCATACATCAACATGGCATCAAATACAATCATTAAGAGGGATCGAGGGGATGATACGTATATCCATCTAAAGAGAGATATCGACCATTTTGATGCTCATCGTATAGGATGCCATGCGTAATCCAAGCAGTTGTTCCGTTATGACACCAAGGCTGTCACGAGGAACGCTACGCACGCCATGACAGCTGCTGCAGCATGCCGCTGTTTTGTTGGAACATCATGAGCTGATAAAGAGTACAACACATTGGGAATGAAACTTAAGATGAAAGGAATATCATACAACGATCCCATATTCCACACGCTTTATAAACAAATTATTCGCAGAAACTTGAAACTTCCATTGTTTAACAAAATAACCACTGCGCTCAAGATGCCTTATTTAACATTAAATGGTTTTCATCAGTGTAATATATAGCGTTTAATGAAACCAGAAGTACTCGATACAGGATCTTGCACAGTTAACTAGGTGTTTCATATTTACTTGATTTAGCATATTTCACTAGGTTTTGTATATTTAAGTAGGTTTTCCATATTTCATTAGGTTTCGCATATTCAACGAGGTTTCGCACAATTCACTAGGTTTTGCAAAAGTCGATACATATTCCCTTTCTCAAATACAACAACGGCCAAGTTGGATACAGACGTCAAATACACACACACGTAATCAAATACATCCTCCGCCCAGTGGGATCAAGAGGGCGATACATACATACGTTATCAAATACAACAATCTTCAGTTTGGATCGTGAGGTCCATTTAAACAAATCAACATTAAACAAATACTGGACAAATCAAGATTGTCCAGAGGACGATATATGTTAATAACATTCAATGCCTTATCCGTCAAGTGGACGGAGTGTGACCGCGTGGGCCCCTATTGACGCACGTTAACAACGGATAGGTCCCATATGATAGCAGCTGAAGACTGCATTGGTAGACCCAAATGTACCGGGTGGGTCTTTTTACCAATCCAAAGAGATATCGACCATTATGATGTTCATCGTCTAAGTTGCCATGCGTTATCCAAGCTACTGTTTCGTTATGACTACAAGGCTGTCACGAGGAACGCTACGCACGCAATGACAGCCGCTGCAGCATGCCGCTGTTTTGTTTGAACATCATGAGCTGAAAAAGAGTAGAACACATTGGGAATGAAACATAGCATGTAAGGATTCTCATATTATGATCCCATATTCCACACGTTTTGTAAACTCATCGACCGAATGAAAATTCCCCCGAAACTGATCTATTATTTAACATAATGATCACTGCACTCAAGAAGCCGTTTTCACCATAAATTGTTTTTCTTCGGTTAGATATAGAAGTTTGTGCATTCATGAACGTACTCGTCTGTCCAAGAAGACCCTTTTAACAAGCCCTATTGCTGATATGGCGTACCTGACGAACACAGGTACGACACGTTGATGTATTGAGGCAGACCGCCAGGACAGCCATCCGCTTGGAACAATCCTGGCTGATAAATCGAGCAGTTCTTATGTCCTGCACACATAGCTTTGAGTTCTCGGGTGACATCGTAACTACAACCTATAGCCGGATCTGTCCGAAGGCATCTGCCTTTGCGCATGCGCCCAACCTGCGCGTCGATGATCTCTAATGTCTCCCGGTATCCACAGATGGCGTCGAAAAGTTCGCGCGGACACACTTCTTCTGAGTAAACGCGAGTCCTGGCTGATGAATGCCGTGTATGGTCCACATGACGACAGGACGAGCATGGGGGAATAAAACACAACTGTTACTGTATGAAGGTGATTTAACCTTTATATGTTGACATCCCCGTAACACAATATTACCGAATCAACCAGGATGAGCCAGGGCTTTTTCGGTGTGCATCTGCCTGTTAATTCCAGACGGTATGTATAGCATGCCATCCGAAACTGAAGTAAGATATTAAGACCATATTGCCGTGATCTGGACAACCAACAATTTAATCTGAGCTATGCCAGTGAGAGTAACATTACTGGGAGATATGCTCATTGAACTGCGAGAATAAGATCAAGTATCGGTTCTACCTTGATTGAGAGTATCGGCCGTCGTCAAGCAGACAAGTACCAGTATTCCAGCCAGACGCCCCATCGTCCCCACCCCATGTATCTCACGCCAGCTGCCGCCGCTGCTGCTACGTACCGGGCCTACTGAAGGCGTTGTACCGCTCCGTGCAAAGATAGACTGCTCGGGTGAGAAACAACGACACAGCTGGTCGGAAGTAGGTGTAATTCGTAGCACCCGTATTTTATTGAAATGAGAAACATAAGCGCTGTCACCTTGTCAGGGTAGCTGTATTGACTTGAATGTGTTCGCGTGACACAAAAAGTGGCTACTAAGCACAAAATATAATGGCCGTGTTGAAGATTGGTCGTCGGCGCGGGCTTGGCATAATAATACCCGACCGTGCCATTGAATCGTATTGTGTACGCCTGTTACTCAGCCCATGAGTGCCATGGTACTGTGTCCGTGTATATCTAGGTTGTATGGGTGTATATTGGCGTAATGACAAAGAGCCTGCTTGAAGTGTGTGTGTGTATCCACGTGTGTGTTTGTGTGTGTGTGTGTGTCCGCGTGTGTCTGCGTGTGCGTGTATGCCCGCGCGCACATTTGTGTGTTTGTGTGTGCATATTTCCGTGTATGTGTGTGTGTGTTTGCGTGTGTGGTGTATGTGGGTGTATGCCCGTCTGTGTGAGCGTATGTCCGTGTATGTGGGTGGGTGTATGTAAAAACATTGATATCATTTACTCTCAGGTGTCCGTTTTCAGTATAGGGCAATACTTGCCTGTTAGCTTTGGTCTGTTTCAATGAGCTCGTGGAATAATCATGTTTTGTCATCAAATCAGGGAATTTAATCGGAAATAGTGCCACCCATTGTGTCACATAATTGGTAAGTTGTGTGGCCTCCTCTCAGTAGCACAAGGAAGCCGCTAGAGTCACAAAGACTATCATCTAAATCAAGCTACAGAGGGATTTGATATGAAGTTGTTACCGTTACTTATCGGTGACCGCCTGGAGGTTAATTACCAGCCCCAAGCCTCATCCCTCCTCCCACGTAGAGGTTCCTAGTAAGTGAGTGAGCACTTTGGTGTTTGCATAGGTAAGCACCTGCGTGATATGCCTGTCCAGTGTGTGGGTACCAGTGGGGTGCCGAGTCAGTGAATAGGTGCCTGTTGGGGTGCCTAGTCAGTGAGTAAGTGCCGGAGGGGTTTCCTAGTCAGTGAGTAGGTGCCTGTGGGGGTGCCTGGTTAGTGAGTAGGTGCCGATGGGGGGGGGGGGGCTTAGTCAGTCAGTGGGTGCCTGCGGGGGTGCCTAGTTAGTGAGTAGGTGCCTATGGGGGTGCTTAGTCAGTCAGTAGGTGCCTATGTGGATGCCTAGTCAGTGATCAGGTGCATGTGGGGGTGTTGCTTAGTCAGTGGCTGCGTACCAGTGTATGATATCGAGGACTTGGCATCTATATGGGTCGCCTGACGACTGAATGGGTTCCTTTCAGGGAATGCCTATGTACGGCTCTATTTGCCTGATTGCTGTTGGCAGTAGATAGGTTTCTTTCCGTCAATAAGTGTGTACCCATAAACAATATTTGCCGGACCTCACGCGTTATAAATCATAACGTCCTTGATTTACAAACGCTATGATTTTATTTGAACGATGTCCAAATATGGATCAAACAAACAACACATCATACGATCGCTAGCAGTCAAAAAAATTATGCAGCAAGGAAGTGCAAGAAAGAGAGATTTTGCCAACATTTGATGCGTGTAGGTAGCGCTCATGTAAACATCCTTCATTTATTTAGAAACAGCATTTAAGAAAATACGTGGACTTCTAGGCACGGCTTCCCAAACCTTAGTGGAAGGCCATCATTTCAACTTCGAAAACTATCACAATATATCCGACAAATGAATTATGGGTGCGTGTGTAGGTGCAGATATATGTACAATGTGTGAATTCTGGTGATGATATTGCCTACTTGATAAACAACAGCATAGTTTTATTATTGCTATTAGGACTAACACGCTGGTCACTGGGTTATATCCGGTTATCTGCCGCCGCTGTGTCAGGACCAGTGTCGCCACCCAACGACACAATCATTTGATGAGTTACAAACTGGTATAGTTTTCTGAAATTCTGCTCTGTAGGGTCTGTGTAACGGTCCCCTAGTGTCTCGGCGACGGCTTCCAGGAAGGGCGTCTCCATATCCTGTTACAAGACACATAAAACACGTTGTTTTAAAACCACTTAATCTGTTTAGTCGCAGAAATAAAACTGTTTTCCTCTTTCTCCTCTGTTACCGTTTAAAAAAACAGTCAATGAAGCGAAATAAATAGAATGGAGAAGTTTGGTCTTGCTTGCACTCTCACCTACGTAAGAAATTGTTAAAAACTTCACTGAGAAAGCAAACTATGAATTAGCTCCGGTGTAACGGTAACATGAATTTATACCGTTACGAAGTTTCATTAAACACAAGTCGGCGATATCTCGTTGGGGCTATATCTCGCGAAGGGCTATATTTCGCACCTAGAAAATAACATATATCAAGAGCCTTTACAAAAAATAGACCTTTCGCTCCAAAAAACTTACCACCACTCGACGCTATTCTTCAATAAATGCCATCGATATATCGTTTCCGAACAAATCGCGATACGAAGTCTGCCATTTTGGAAACTATTAATTCTCGCGATTTCCCGCATTGCCTTAGCATCCCAAGTGGGGGGCACTTACCCTAACTCGGATAGGGGTGTGCCGCGGGACCTCGAAATCCCGTACCCGTTGAACTCGTTGAGAATGAGAAAAAGTATACTCCATCGTTCAAGGTATTATGCGATTGTCTAACCCGTCGTATATGTCGAGATGTCGAAAAAAAAAACCACCCCCTTCGTGCGGCACATGTATACTATCTCTTTACACTTAAGTACCCCCCCCCCCCCCCCCCGGGCTTAGCATTAGACTTCGTCATTCTGCGCATGGGCAATGCATGTGATCTTGAACTTGTAAACAAACATGTTGCTGTGTTTCTGACTTTTTACCGCTTCCCAAATTGATCGAACTATAAATAATCACCATGGATGAAATCCCCCGCCGAGAAGGGATAAAATCGTCCGTAAAACATCATTGCATTCTATAACTCCATCACTTGTGTATGTTTTGTGCTTGGTAGTTGTCTGAATCGATCTAAAAATATTCGCGTTGCGTTGTTTCGAAAAACGGTAAGACGTCTTGTAGGGCTAACTATGAATGAGCGTCTCGTCCATAATGTGTATGGCTGGCGTAATCGAAGGGACGGAGCACAGTTGATCGGTTAGTACATTAGGTAATCATAACGTCATATACACATCTTATCTCTCTGTGAGTGCTGTAATATTGTAATCGACGTCGTAATGATCAATTGAACCCACGTATTCATTACCGTATGAACAGCGTGAACATAAATGAAAGAAAAGCCGCAGTCCTCCGATACCTTGAAGTATGCACAATTGAAGTCGGGTATGTTGGCGTGAGCTTTTCCCGCCATTTGTAGAGACAGAAGCGCCATGTCGACCTTCTCTATGCTTTCCATGACGTCATCAAAGGTATTGAACATGGACATGGCAGCCGTTTCGAAAGCCGTACTCTCTCTCATCTGCTCCTCGTCGTCAAGGTTGGAAAGACCTTTGTACATCGCTTTGTGCTCGGGGTGCAACCGGAAATATCTTCACAGGTAAACAATACGGTTCCCAATTCAAATGCCACCCAACATTCATCAGCAAGCAACAGAAATCTGGCTACACTATAAGCTGTTAGAGTACTTCTTAAATATTTGATTTTCTATGAACAACACTTTTAAATGGATAATATTTTTTTCACCCTAACATCACTCTAATTCCTCAACCACCTCAGTCTGATTGTCATATATCAGCATCATTACGTCGACTGGCAGTATCGACACGTCAACCGATATCAATACATCAACCGAGAGAGTCAATATATCAACCGACAGCATCAATACGTCAACCGACGGCATTATTACGTCAACCAACGGCGTCAATATGTCAACCGACGGCATCATTACGTCAACAGGCGGCATCGTTACGTCACCCGACGGCATCAAAGCGTCAAAACACCGCACCAGACAGTGCTTATTCAGGGCGAGTGAGTACCTGAATGAGCTGATGAGAATGGTCTTCGTGACGCGATGCCGTCTCCCAATTATCTCACCTCTCAAAGTTTACACCGAACCTACCGCTAGCTACAGCTGACGAATGAGCATTACGGGAGTCCAAATCGATTGCTAGTCACAACTTCTATCAACAATGTCTGTATTGATAAGTATTGATTCTTTCGGCCCATTTAGTTGCTTTCTGAACTATCGAGTGGTATTTATCTTAAACACCCCGCTTCAGCATAAAACGCACAAGAACGTAACGGCATTTCCTGTCGGTAATCGCATGTGATCACTCGCTACACCTGGTGGATTCTGCTCACGACATCAGGACAACATAACACCTGAGATCATTTCAATGAAAGCGAAAGGCAACGATAGAAGGTCAAGAAAGCTCAGTATAAAGCGGTGGAAATTGTCCTTCACGCATACCATTCGTCTCAAATCATACAAAGCACACACGCACAATAACAAAGGGTATACTTATAAATGTATATATATATGTGTGTGTATATATATATATACATATATATATATATATATATATATATATATATATATATCTATATATATATATATATATATATATATACTATATATATATATATATATATATATGTATATATATATATATATATATATATATCTATATATATATTCATTTATATATATATACTCATATATATATATATGTATTTATATAAATGTACATATAAATATATATAAAATTTTCACATATATATAAATGTACATATATATATATATATACATAAATATATATAGATATGCATATATATGTATATATATGCAGTTATATATATATATATATAATATATATATATATATATATATATATATATATATATATATATATATATATATATATATATATATATATATATATATATATATATATATATATATATATATATCTCTATATATATATATATATATATATATATATATATATATATATATATATAGCCCTCGGCTCTTCCTCGCTGCTCTGCCCAGCTCTGCTCGCTGCTCTGCCCAGCTCTCTATCTCTCTCTCTGCTGCTCTGTCCAGCTCATTTTGCTGCCCGTTCAGCATATATATATGTAAATATATATCGTGTCCATCTTCAAACACAACCTCAGTCACACTCCGTCTGGGCCTCCTCCACCGATTCAGCTTCGCTTAACGGATGGGACAAGCCATCATTTAGCATGCCATATCATCGATATAGAAGTCGCTGTCCGCCCTACCAATTAGCCTAATAAGGAGCTCAAATCTACGTACGACACCTTCACAACATCCCTCAGACATTATAAGATATCCAAAGCCAGTGATCAAGTTTTCACACCCATTTAACAGCCACTCTATACCAATGTACCCTGACCCTTTCATCTATGATGATGATGATGATGATGATGATGATGACGCGAATTCGGAACCGAGTGCCAGAGAATCCTTTCCATGTATAAGCGCCTCGTAGCACGACATGCCTTTTCCATCCGTGTAAAGCCCTGCAGGTGTCCTTTTTCCTAATGAATTGTGTACTACATCAAAGACAACGAACCGGAGCAGAATGGGAGATGCCGGATGAAGTGGAGCGCTTGAGGAGAGCTTAGTTGAAGCTGAGGGTGGGTGTGTAGGGGAGGGGCCGATGGTGGAAAATATCAACGGGAAGCACTTTCGACACCTGAGCTCGTTCGATGTTCCCATCAATATATGATGGGATAGGATGCCTGACAGAGCAAGCAGTACGTGGCCTATAGTTGCCGAGCTGCTTACCTTGATATAACAACAACAACAACAACAACAACAACAGACAGAGCACGGGACTTAATCATGACGTGAAACATCATAACGTGCCCTTCCTGGGGATCATCGCACGCAATCGGGTCCAGGCTTTCTTGGTGGAAATGAAACAGAAACTAGGTTTTGGCTATGTTACCCATCGACCATCTGAGGATTTGTTCAGGAGCACGGACAGAGTAACCAGCCGGGCTAGGCTATTGGTAGCAATTTCAAATACTCATCATTTGTTTAGAATGCACCATACATTCGCCCAAGCCAGCCCCCTCATATTGTGGGTCAGTACGACCAATAGAATAATAAATCCGGATGCTTTCCTTTCTCATAGAATGAGTTGGGTGTAGTTCCGATATTTAAGCCAGTGAGTTTGAGAGTGCGAGATATTAGGAAAAGTCAGATTGAGAGCGTGAGATATTGGGAGAAGTCAGATTGAGTGCGAGATATTAGGAGAAGTCAGATTGACAGCGTGAGATATTATGAGAAGTAAGAATGAGAGAGTGAGATATGAGGAGCCATAAGTTTGAGAGAGCGACGAGATAGGCGAGGCGGGGGAGGGGTAAGGTGGATTAGGGGATATACATCAAGACAGAAGAGTTACCACATGTCATTCATAACGTTTGTTAGCTCAACAAAGGATGCTTGTTCTAGGGATAATCTTCCGTCGTTATAATCAGCATCCTTCTAAGTGCTCTACTAGGGTCTAGGTGCAGACACAGCGTAATTATTCTTGTCAGCATGAAGTCATCGCGCCACCACACATGCGACTATCATGGATGTAATGTTGTTTACAGGACAGCAGCGAGCTCGGTACGCGGTAGTATAAACATTAATTCTCATCACTATCACTTAGCTGTTTACAGAAAGCTGTGTTACATGCGTGTTAATCAGACGTAACAAATGCATCACATGTATGACCTTGGGCGTTAATTTGGTGATGATGAAAAAGCTATTTCATAATGATCAATGCTAATCGTCTGGTGACCCCATGGATATATGAATAACACCCAGTGAACAGCCAGAAAAGACTGCTTTAATTGTTGTTGTTGCTGTTGTTTCTTATTTATGTCGGTAAAGTTCTATACAGCATGTTTTGATCGTAATGAATTAATGCTTGATGCCAGCTGTCTAGATCATATGCTAACGCATCGTGAAAGAAGCCGGATTCTCCTCAGTGAGCCGAGGCGTGGTTATGGTGTACGGCGCCGTATACCAACCAGTCGCTCGTCCGCACCGCACACCGCGCTAGCTACCGGGAATCCAACGATTATTTACAAATAAACACACCTCACACGATATATGTTCAGCGAGCGAAGACACATGATAATACGTGATGATGAGACATTCCTTGGCAGTGTCCTCCATGCAGCGACTGACCGCCTTCCAGGAATTCTTCAAATTAAACACCTGTCTGTAGTTGTCGAAGGGGAGACGAGGATCCACCTGTTTCGGCTGCGACTGGGGCAGTTCAGTCGGTGGACTCTCATCTTTTTCCTTTGACTTTAAACATCCCATGATTCCAACTTGCAGCTATGGCAAAAGGAAGAGGGAGGTTCCGGATGTGTGCTAAAATAGATTTAGGGTGTGGTCGCCAGCGGGTCGTTAACTCTAGCAGCCCCTACAGGTGAGGGAGACATCGACGAGGCACCAGAGCTGTCTGCATCATCCCCTCAACACTTCAGTTTGAGCACGATTCCAAGACTCATTCTGGAGAAAACCCCGCTCTGTTGTTGATTTGTGATGTATAGAAGTATCCGATGCGGTATGAAAAGCTCCCTGTGTAATTAGCATCAGCTTGGCAGGTATCGGTACCTGGCTAGCGTTGGTGCCCAGCACAGGTAAGATGTACCGCGACCCTCTGTTGAAGTGATTGTACCATATGTTCGGTAGGTAGTCCTACAGACAATAATCTCTCGAAGTGAACGTGTCCGCTGCCAAGACCCGGCCGCCTAAATGACAAGCTACGTCAGATTATAAGCTTGTCAATGCGTTCCCACGCGCGTCAGGATTTGACGTGTGTAACCAGCGGCGCGGTAGCCTTCACAAGACTACCACTACGAATCTCCTCTGCCGTGTAAGCAAAATTGGACACGGGTGGGGCAACTCTCCTGGAATGCTTAAGATGTTGAACACCCGACCAATGAACTCTCGATTATTGGGTTAAGTATATTTAGCTCCCGGAACGCAGCACGGTATTCATGACGACATCTGTGTGCATCGCGTGTCCATTGTCTTTTCCCGTGACCTCTTAACACTGCGCAGCACTTACAAGGCAACTGCAATATTTAGCTTGGTCGATTTCACCTGGAGTTGCGATTGGACAACAAACAGGCCGCGATCGCAGCTCCCTGAACCCCAAATAAGCTGCACAGTTTCACCGATCTACTCCCTGTACAGAACACTGTCAATTCCTCTATTCTGTGCCAATCTCTGAAGCCGCAGCAGCTGACAGTCTTCCTGCCAACCTCGGCGCGTCTTCATTATCTGGCCTCCTCAGTTACATCCCTCACTCGCCACCTTCATTGCCCACCGTCCGCACAGAACACTAATTCAAACGCCTCTCAGCTAAGTCCGTAAGTAAGCCAATTGGACGGGCTATATTTTTTCGCGCTGGCAAAGCAACGCGCTGATTATCCCTGGAAGGCACGACGGTTGGAGTAGTGTAAGAAATTCAGGCTTTTCACTGTGGTGTAAAGAATTTTCAGTGGGTAGCATTTTTCGTGGTTTGAAGTAGCTTAAAGGGTTATTTTCAGTTGACTTGTCCCAAGTGATATCGTGGAGGTTGTTTTCTTCTTGATTCATTTATCTGAAGTCACCGGAGCAGCCAAGTTCACATCAACTACAAGATAGAATACCACGAGACAAGTTGCAGCCTGAGCTACCCCCTAAATCAGTGGAGGCATCTTAACCACGATATAGCCTCTTTGGTGAGGGTTATTTTAATTTTGCGTAAGAAACAGAGGAGGATTAGTGGGGGTGTTTGATCAGGTCCACGGCACACACAAGCGGCGTTAAACTCGTCAGGCATGTCAGTCATGAGCTGTTCTTACAACCAACCACATCTATAAGTTTGCTCACAACTCTTAACTGAGGACAGTTCGACGTTTGCTCGGCGTCGTTTGGTGAAGTTTCTCCTATAAAGGAGGGTTTTGGGGTCAGGAAGGATAAGCTATGGTTTCTTAAGCCTTTCTGTGTGTTTGGGTGACGTGAGAGGGCACGGGTGATTATTTGAGGGTATCGATTTATTTTATCTTATGCTTGGTTCGGCAGCGATCAATGGAAAGCTGTCGTGCTTAGTATTGATATGGCCAAAGGGGTCCCACAAAGCGGCCGGAACTCACATGAAATAGCCCTGCATTTATATGCCAAATTATATAATCAACCTCTGCAGAATCAGACTTCACAGTGGCGCCCACAAGAAAGTTCAGTTATTTTGAAGAATGCCCCTCAGTACAGCCATATCGGACGTCTTAAGCCCTTCAAGACGTCTGTTGGCCGACTGAACGTCTATAGCATAACACGATGGTAAGTGCTCTACAGGACGTCTTGAGCCCTGGAGGACGTCCATAGCCTTACACGACGTCTTAAGCCCTATAGGACGTCTATAGCCTTACAGGACGTCTTAAGCCCTGCAGGACGTCTATAGCCTTACAGGACGTCTTAAGCCCTGCAGGACGTCTATAGCCTTACAGGACGTCTTAAGCCCTACAGGACGTCTATAGCCTTACAGGACGTCTTAAGCCCTACAGGACGTCTATAGCCTTACAGGACGTCTTAAGCCCTACAGGACGTCTATAGCCTTACAGGACGTCTTAAGCCCTGCAGGACGTCTATAGCCTTACAGGACGTCTTATAAGCCCTGCAGGACGTCCATAGCCTAACAGGACGTCTTAAGCCCTGCAGGACGTCTATATCTGCCCAGGACCTCTTAAGCCCTACAGGACGTGAATAGCTCCACGAGACGTCTATAGCCCTACTGGAAGTCTATAGCCACACAGGACGTCTATAGCCATACATAATGTCTATAGCCCTACTGGAAGTCTATAGCCATACAGGACATCTATAGCCATACATAATGTCTATAGCCATACATAATGTCTATAGCCATACATAATGTCTATAGCCATACATAATGTATATAGCCATACATAATGTCTATAGCCATACATAATGTCTATAGCCATACATAATGTCTATAGCCATACATAATGTATATAGCCATACATAATGTATATAGCCATACATAATGTCTATAGCCCTATGATAACCAAATATATCCATATGCAAATATTCAGAACTACTATCAGACACCTTGAGCATGGCGAGTCATTTGTTTTTCATAAGTGTTGATTAATTATTTAGCATAAAAATATGATTATAATAATGAAGCTGTGAAGGCGGGAAAATGGCGCCAAGTTTATTGTCTGAAATTAAAACTGACATGACTGAACTCTGCCAGTGCATATTGCATGATCGACGCTCTAAGCAACACAGCAGTTGTTGGCAAATATAATCATACAATGGGACATTATTTTTCCCAAGAATGATTTAAGTTTAGTTGGAATCATTAAACAAATAACCTCGATAGAGAATACGCTATTGGCGCGGCAATCGAATTTATTCACTTGCTGTAGATTCAGTTTGCTCTCTAGATACGTAACTTCATATAGCAGTCTAAAACTGTTCAGGTGTACATTTTGTATTGGCTCGGCATAAGTGGCATACGTTTATGGAATGAGAATACATCGACACGCCCGCAAGACCTAACTTCTTCAGCGTTTCCATTTTGTGGATGGGACCCCGAAATAACCGATGTATTGGACTGAATAGAGTTATTGATAGACATTAATGAATGCTGCCAGCAACTGGCCTGTAAGTGACTCACTGATTTAAGAGCTGCTTGTTAATGCTTTTGACAGCAGCTCATGGGTCAAGGGACCTCTTGTTATTGTCTCAACTGTCGGTGAATACCAAGTTCACATTCTCCAGCGGCTGTAAGTGTTTCCACATTTCTATAGCCAATACAAATGTTTCCCGACTTTCATGACTACTGCAACAACATGGCTACTAATACTATTACTACCATTACTATTGCAACAACATGGCTACTAAAACTACTAATACCATTACTACTGCAACAACATGGCTACTACAGCTACTACTACCATTTCTACTGCAACAGCATGGCTACTAAAATTACTACTACCATTACTATTGCAACATCAGGGCAACTAAAATTACTACTACTATTGCTACTGCTACAACATGGCCACTTAAACTACTACTACCATTGCTACTGCTACAACATGGCCACTAAAACTACTACTACCATTGCTACTGCATCAACATGGCCACTTAAACTACTACTACCATTGCTACTGCATCAACATGCTACGAACTACCACTACTACTACCATTGCTACTGCATCAACATGGCTACTAAAACTACTACTTCCGCTGTTATTACCACTTACTGCTACGAACTACCACTAATACTACTGCTACCAACACCACTATAGCTACCAGTACTAGTACCACCACCACTCCAACTACTATTACCACTACCACCTCCCACCACTTCTACTACCACTATCCCACCACTACTTCTACTACTACCCCCACCACTACTACTTCCGCTACCCCCACACACTACAACTACTATTACCACTACCTCCACCACTACTACTTCCGCTACCCCCACCACTACAACTACTATTACCACTACCTCCACCACTACTACTACTCCCTACCCCCACAACTACAACTGTAAGTCGCTACTACTACCACTACCTCCACCACTTCTGTCGTTTATGCTTCCATAACTACATTACTTCTCTAGACACATCCCCCGTACATATCACCGAAACAACTCATACTATAGGTACTGCTTCATCCAGTTCATAATACAACATATGATGCCTCCAAAAATAGCTACCCGTTTGGAGCAGTTGTTTGCAGTTGCCGATCATTTATTGTTTCGCTATCACATTTTGATCATTGACCTCATCCATGCCCACAGAACCCTCCCTGCCGAGTAATATTATTACCAGGGGTCACTGGCATAGGATTGTCAAATGAAATGATGTGTTTTTATGTATGTGACAAGGTTGTATTTGTAGTGCATTGGTGGGGTTGGTTTCATGTGGGGAGTTGTGATTGGCTGTCGTAAGCATGGGGTCATATAGGGGCGAACGCTACAATTACCAATAGCTTTAACTGGAGATCAAACGGGCTGATGTTAATTGTTATGGGAATTGACGGGTTGGGAATGTTTACTTGCTACACCGGGAAACTGACCCGTTCAGAACATTTACTTTAGATATCAAGGTTTGGGCGTGGGGATTATGACTCAACATTGGTTTACGACACTTATGGCGGTTAATACATTACTTCTGACTGATGAGGACGGTCCCAGTGTTGCGGGCGTTGTCCAGTGTTAGCAAGGGGGAACAATCCGCACTGAGCTGGCCTGGCCGTGTGGGCCAGTATTACATTGAGCTGGCTAGCCTGGCCGTGTGGGCCAGTATTACATTGAGCTAGCCTGGCCATGTGGGTCAGTATTACACTGAGCTGCCTAGCCTGGCCGTGTGGGCCAGTATTACATTGAGCTGGATAGCCTGGCCGTGTGGGCCAGTATTACATTGAGCTGGCTAGCCTGGCAGTGTGGGTCAGTATCACACTGAGCTGGTCTGGCCGTGTGGGTCAGTGTAACACTGAACTAGCCTGGCCGTGTGGGTAAGTATAACACTGAGTTAGCCTGGCCGTGTGGGTCAGTATAACACTGAGTTAGCCTGGGCGTGTGGGTCAGTATAACACTGAGCTGGCCTGGCCGTGTGGGTAAGTATAACACTGAGTTAGTCTGGCCGTGTGGGTCAGTATAACACTGAGTTAGCCTGGGCGTGTGGGTCAGTATAACACTGAGCTAGCCTGGCCGTGTGGGCCAGTATAACACTGAGCTGGACTGGCAGTGTGGGTCAGTATAACACGTAGCTGGCTGGCCTGACCGTGTGGGTCAGTATCACACTGAGCTGGTGTGGCCGTCTGGGTCAGTATAACACTGAGCTAGTCTGGCAGTGTGGGTCAGTATAACACTGAGCTAGCCTGGCCGTGTGGGCCAGTATAACACTGAGCTAGTCTGGCAGTGTGTGTCAGTATAACACTGAGCTAGCCTGGCCGTGTGGGCCAGTATCACACTGAGCTGGTCTGGCCGTATGGGCCAGTATAACACTGAGCTGGCCTGGCCGTGTGGGTCAGTATAACACTGAGCTGGCCTGGCCGTCTGGACCAGTATAACACTGAGCTGGCCTGGCCGTGTGGGTCAATATAACACTGAGCTAGCCTGGCCGTGTGGGTCAGTATAACACTGAGCTGGCCTGGCCGTGTGGGTCAGTATAAAACTGAGCTGGCCTGGCCGTGTGGGTCAGTATAATACTGAGCTGGCCTGGCCGTGTGGGTGAGTATAACACTGAGTTAGTCTGGCCGTGTGGGCCAGTATAACACTGAGCTAGTCTGGCCGTCTGGGTCAGTATAACACTGAGCTAGTCTGGCAGTGTGGGTCAGTATAACACTGAGCTAGCCTGGCCGTGTGGGCCAGTATAACACTGAGCTCGCCTGGCAGTGTCGGTCAGTATAACACTGAGCTGGTCTGGCCGTGTGGGTCAGTATAACACTGAGCTGGCCTGGCCGTGTGGACCAGTATCACACTGAGCTGGTCTGGCCGTATGGGCCAGTATAACACTGAGCTGGCCTGGCCGTGAGGGTCAGTATCACACTGAGCTGGCCTGGCCGTGTGGGTGAGTATAACACTGAGTTAGTCTGGCCGTGTGGGCCAGTATAACACTGAGCTAGTCTGGCCGTGTGGGTCAGTATAACACTGAGCTAGTCTGGCAGTGTGGGTCAGTATAACACTGAGCTAGCCTGGCCGTGTGGGCCAGTATAACATTGAGCTCGCCTGGCAGTGTCGGTCAGTATAACACTGAGCTGGCCTGGCCGTGTGGGTCAGTATAACACTGAGCTGGCCCGGCCGTGTGGACCAGTATCACACTGAGCTGGTCCGGCCGTATGGGCCAGTATAACACTGAGCTGGCCTGGCCGTGAGGGTCAGTATCACACTGAGCTGGTCTGGCCGTATGGGTCAGTATAACACTGAGCTGGCCTGGCCGTGTGGGTCAGTATAACACTGAGCTAGCCCGGCCGTGTGGGTCAGTATAACACTGAGCTGGCCTGGCCGTGTGGGTCAATATAACACTGATCTAGCCTGGCCGTGTGGGTCAGTATCACACTGAGCTAGTCTGGCCGTGTGGGTCAGTATAACACTGAGCTGGCCTGGCCGTGTGGGTCAGTATAACACTGATCTAGCCTGGCCGTGTGGGTCAGTATCACACTGAGCTAGTCTGGCAGTGTGGGTCAGTATAACACTGAGCTAGCCTGGCCGTGTGGGTCAGTATAACACTGAGCTAGCCTGGCCGTGTGGGCCAGTATTACATTGAGCTGGCTAGCCTGGCAGTGTGGGTCAGTATCACACTGAGCTGGTCTGGCCGTGTGGGTCAGTATAACACTGAACTAGCCTGGCCGTGTGGGCCAGTATAACACTGAGCTAGCCTGCGGTGTGGGTCAGTATAGTTGTGAGGACATTGGTAAGATTTGTTGAAATTCACAATTAAAATCAGTGAATTTCCACAATATCATTTATTTACGCCTTTGGATTGATAGCCTCAAAATGGCCTTGTAAACCTTGGAGTCATTGTGCGCATTAAAAGGCGTTCTTAAAGTAAAACCTGAATGACATCGTATCCGCCAGTGCGCATGATCTGTTTTGTCTCGTTCTAGCTGGTGTAACCAGACCTGAGGCAGATGCTTTAATGACAGCATCAGTGGTACGTGGTAGGCATGACAACGCACACGTTGATATGGGGTAAAACGAGACTGGCTTTTGCTAAGGTTCCATGATGGTATCACAGTGTCCAACATTGATTGTCATTGACAAGAAATTTTATTCTCAATGCATATACAGGGTCCTTGTCTGCTATCTATCTATCTATCTATCTATCTATCTATCTATCTATCTATCTATCTATCTATCTATCTATCTATCTATCTATCTATCTATCTATCTATCTATCTATCTATCTATCTATCTATCTATCTATCTATCTATCTGCTATCTATCTATATCTATCGAGCGATCTATCTATCTATCTATCTCTATCTGCTATCTATCTATCTATCTATCTATCTATCTATCTATCTATCTATCTATCTATCTACCTACCTACCTACCTACCTACCTACCTACCTACCTACCTACCTATCTATCTATCTATCTATCTATCTATCTATCTATCTATCTATCTATCTATCTATCTAACTCTCTCCCTCTCTCTCTCTCTCTCTCTCTCTCTCTCTCTCTCTCTCTCTCTCTCGCACACACATACTCACACCCTCTCACCCACTAACTATACCCACAGATGATCTTTGTCCCCAATTCCCCGTCTCTTGCGAATCACCCGACCCCCACGAGTGTAGATGATGTGATTAAGTATGGCATCAATCGAGGCGCGTATTTTGACGTTGATGCATCGTGCGTTATCAATCAAAAGAATGCTGGGTGCGGCCTGTTTATACTCCCATAAGTCACCAGTCCTACACCCACATGGCGGTACTGCAAAAACTGGCTTTATTGTTGGTGATGCGGCAGTGAAAATACGATAAGATATCGGCAATGGTTGCACACAATGACGGTGGCCTCGTCGGGAGGTGGGATTGGATCCCCATCTCTTCTAATCAATATAGCTGTAGCATACATGCTGTTGTCACAAGCTCACCTGAGTAAATGAAGCAGGCAAACAGAAGCACACCTGTTTATGTTGCAACCCGGGCCGTGGGCTGGTTCAGATGTTGCGTTAGTCTATATCGCTGTCAACATTCGGGGCTATGATGTTTTCACATAGAAGCAATAAGCCGCAGTGATTGCTTTATGAGTATATTTCGTTGTATACTGGAAAAGATATTCAGAAGAATCATCCGTACGAAAGAGAGACATTGTTTGGTTTGCAGCGCACCCGATTGCTTTTCACATATCCGTTGATGAAGTTTTTTGGGGAAATTTTCGCTTCGATTCGATGTGAAAAAGCCTCGAACGGCTGGTTGGCAGTGTTATTTATTGTAGGGAAAAGTGAAGGATGATATTGCTCTACATTGAGATGAAGGATACCCAATATTTGTCTTGTACGCCTTCCATGTAGTTATTGACTCCTAGTTAGACCAACAAATATCACTCAGTCGCCCATTGTTGAATACAAATGGAATATACTCTGTACCTAACAGTTTATCCTAAAAACCGACTGGCTTGGCTGAACGGACTGTCACCACCAGCGGCCACAGAATATTGTATAAGGCGGAAGCGATCATCAATCTTCTAGAGAGCGATACATCCAGGCATATTGTCGTTACAACTGGAAGCATTAATTTGGGGCTGATGAAAAGTGTCAGGCAAGATTCGATTTTAGATCAATCATATGAAATATAATGATGTGTACGGGTTATATTCTATGATATCCAAATAGGCTCGTCATTCCGAATGTCCTCTATGATATCACTACAGGACATCCTTTGTAGTATTTCTCTATAATCACCCTGATATCTCGTTATGATAATCCTTAACAATACTCAAGTATGACATTCCCGCCCGTTATGATAATCCTTAACAATACTCAGGTATGACGTTCCCGCCCGTTATGATAATCCCTAACAATACTCAAGTATGACGCTCCCACCCAGTTTTCATACAACAGATAACGTGATCGTTAGAGGTTTTCAGATTTCCTGTCTGCTTCAGATGCCTCTACAACACAAGAGACTTTCAACGTGGCATGTTTTTGATTCAATTATAATTTATTCTACAACATGGAAGAGTTACAGCTAGAGAGCGACATTCGCTGTGTGGTTGTTGGCGACGGGAAGAGTTTATATTGGTATCAAAGGCAGATCCTTAAACAAACGCTACGTATTCGACTTCGCGGTGAGAGGACGCTACGTCGCCACAATATAACCGAGTTTGAATAATGCATAGCACCATACCCGAACGCCTGCTTTACCCATCGCTACTGACCTACACATTCGGTACAAGCAATTATTCATGGTCACGACCTAACAAATACATGAAATGGACAGCTATTGACAATTCCTCGTCACGGCGTTTATATCAACCAACAGACATTCCATTGCGACCCCATCTATGCGACAAGTTATAATCACACTGATAGTCTTAAATAAGTACGAACAACATTACTGAGACGAGGTGTGTCAATCACTCGTCAATTGTGATCGTTGACATACTCTCTTTGTCCTCACGCCATGCGTATTGTATGCATGCTAAACTGTATATCATCATATTTAATCACAGATGTAGAAATGTACAAACAAAACAATTTTATGGCAGTTATCTGGTAACTAGTTGCAGCACTCAGAAACAATTCATCGGAATCATTGCCCATTGCTTTTGTCAGCAAACTACGAACACGCTACCACTCGTTACGGCAGTTTCCTTTTGTGACCAACCACCTCATACTGTCTACACCGACACTTCTTCCACGTCGACACGTCCACAGAGTCATATGGACGAGGCTTCTTTCGATTTCTCCACTATCCTCTCACATTAGTTGTGACTCAGATCTGTAATTCCAATGTTAACGACCACGCCATGTCTCCCATGCGATGAGTCACACGCGGAGCAGCCGTCACCTGAATGTAGTGTTGTGTTTGTAAAACACGATTTCCTAATAAGCAAAGCAAAATCTAACGCCACAAAGTCACAACGTCCCTAGATAGACTCGGTCGGTACGCTAGAATTTGCTACGACGAATGCGCGGGTGAATTCAAACGAGACGCCACGTGGAAACGCCGTGACATCACATCCTGTCTGTTTAACAGACGAAGCCCAGATGAAGGCAGATTGACTAGTTACCATGAAGCACGCTACTGAAGGGGTTGGGGCCTTTCCGCTTGGGGTTTTTAGGCAGGAGCGGCGCTTCTGTTTGATCTGCAACATAAATCCCGTACCTTGTTATTCTACAATATTTCTAAACTTAGCAACAATAGCGGACGAATAATAAAAATAAGCGTTTTTCTGCTATGAGAAGGTGGAAGTACTTTTAACACACATCTACCAATTTGCCTTGGCTTTTATGTAATAAGATCAGGATACTATTAATGATTGCATGGAAAGACGCTCACCATTAATGCCCGTACAATCTATCCATTCATCCATCTCAATTCGACCATTGTTATTCACGTCACAATACATGACGAAGTTCCGGCCACACTTCCTTTGGGAGTTAGTTCTCTGAATCTCTGACTTGAATTCTTTGACTTCGCTTTTTTCTAGTATCTACAATTAGGTGATGAAAAAGTGTGGTCAGGCCAAATGATACCTCGCCGGTTAGTTCAATATAAATCGGATGTTTATTAACAGATACAAACAAACGCTTGAGTGTCGGATTAAACTATTACCCAAGCCAATCCTAACATGACCCCCTGATAAACGGAGGGATCACGTCTTGCAACATTATGATGACACACTGTGGCACATTATGATGGCTATAATGAAACGATTTTGGCAAAAACGGATAAGACTACACGGCGAGTGCTCTTTCATATTATAAGCAAACAACTATATACTGGGAAAGAAAGAGACAGTACAGACCCCGTTGCCGTTAATATCCATGGCAGCTAACTTCCAGCGAACTGCCCTCTCCTCCATGGAATGCTCTGGCTGCGGCTCATATCGGCGACTGACGGCAACAGTGAAAACACTCCAATCAAGTCGTGAACGACTCAAGGTACAGGCGGATATTCTTATCAAATTTAAATATAAGGTTAATCTGGAAGGCATTAACACCACAGCTATGCAATGGATTAGCATCCCGACAATGGCTGTCACCTGCCCAACGAGGAACGGTTGTTAGCTTGGTCGACCATCTCAGTGGCCAGTTTATCCAATAGCCACTCTAAGAAGTTCCTTTTCTGTAGATATGGACATCCTGGTAGCAGAAGAAAAACAGACATGGATCATACAGAAACCTATGTATTTATCGGCTGTTGGGCGTATACGAAACAATTACTCAACATAGTCACACCAAGGAATTTATTAATAACTATGCAAAAAAAGGACGCATGTCTTAATCATGATGAAACCTCTATGACCTTTGAATAACCTTGTGTTTGCACAGTCTGGCATGACGTTATGTGTGGACGTCCCCGGGATCGGTTCGCCCGTTGTTTCGTTAACACACCAGCAATAACCACTGTGGCATTGTTCTCGTTGGTAGAAGGGTGTGCCATCCGTCCGGCAGTCAGGGATGAAGTTGGCACTGTCGGGGTCACTCAAGTGCAGTTCTTCTGCTCGAGAACGCTCCGTGGGACAATCTGATATCCCCGCTAATAAGCACATAACACAACTTCGTTAGGGAATGTTCTTTGGATACTAAAGTCATATCATATTTTATGACAAAAATGATTTTGTTCGATGGAAACACATGGTCGACGATGACGAATGTTCCGACGAATTCTGATTTTTTTTAGGTCGGTGATGTCATTTGTCAGTGCGCGTGACAGCTGATGTCATGTGATGATCTGGAGTTAGGGATACGTTTGTTTATGGAACAGCTTTCACTGGAGACGGGGATGTGTTTGATTATGGTACATCATTCACTGCAGAGGATGTGTTTGATATGATGAAGCCTTCACCGGAGTAAGGGATGTGTTTGATTATGGTACAGCCTTTACTGCAGGGGATGTCTTTGATTATGGTGCAGCCTTCACTGCAGGGGATGTCTTTGATTATGGTGAAGCCTTCACTGCAGGGGATGTCTTTGATTATGGTGCAGCCTTTTCTGCAGGGGATGTCTTTGATTATGATGCTGCCTTCACTGCAGGGGATGTCTTTGATTATGATACAGCCTTCACTGCAGGGGATGTCTTTGATTATGGTGCAGCCTTTTCTGCAGGGGATGTCTTTGATTATGATGCTGCCTTCACTGCAGGGGATGTGTTTGATTATGATGCAGCCTTCACTGCAGGGGATGTGTTTGATTATGATGCTGCCATGTACTGGTCAGCAGAACAAAGAGGACTCGGATTAAATATTAAGAGGTCACATGTATTCAATCTTAATGATAAAGAGAGAAACTCGCCTGCCATATCAGAAAAGATACTCCAGCATGCATTTCACACAGCCTGATGAATGACATTCACGACTTAAAATGGTGACCGAGTAGCACGGTAGTCACTCACCGTCGGTCGGGGGTTGTGGTGTACCAGCGTCCACTGTGCCGGCGCGCGTCTGAAGTACTCCCAGCGGATTAGGCCCCGGGTCACTTCCGCCGTGCTCTGAGTCCACTGAATGACGCACGTGAAAGCAAGCAGGGCATCAGGAGCCGTACGAAGTGAAGGGTTCGTGTGCGGGGTACGGAGGGGATTGTGGGGGGGGGGTGGTTACATCTGATTAGCAATTCATAGGACATATCTGCTGATGTTGTATTGACTATTGCCATAAAGAGTCGTGTATCTGACTATGCGTTCCGACAAGAAGTGGCGGTATTGAGGATTAATAGCACTGGTGGGATCATCAAGTGAGAAATTCCATCAATCATATTCGATTGAATTTTGCGGCTTGAACATAGATCGTTCCTCGTGGTCGTGTGTCCTCTTCCCGACCCGTTCTTAATTTACGCGAGAAACACACATACCAGTACGCTTGGTAGCCATAGCCAGAGTATCAACCCTGATGTTAGGATTCACTAAAGGGAGGCTCGTCACTCCTCTATTCCGACTACATCTGCCGCGTTGTGCGTAACAGAGCTACCATATGGTTAATAACACCTTAAAGGCACTCACGGTAACCGTTTAACGAATGGAATGATGAAATAGATGTCACACCCCGTGGAGTTGATCGGTCCAGATTCAAGTCGATGTCGACAGGGGGCCTCTTCGTTCTTCGTCCGCCTCCTCCTCCTCCGCCATTACTGCCGCCTCCTGCGCTCAGAGATAGAAACAACCGAAAAGAAACTGCTATTAGAACTCATGTACGCTGGACTCTAGAAAGCGAAGTCTGATTTGCCCGGCCTGCGAGTTAATAAAGGAAGGAAGCGATGGGGGAGCGGGGTTCTGTGCCGAGAACTCAAGCTTTTGATACGATCCCTGGTGCTCATGAATCCTCTTAAATAGACGACTCATGCGGCAGGAGGGGTTGTTTCAATATCGAATGTAGATGACTATCACGGCATATGCAGAAAAAGCTGTCTGATAAACGGTCCCCTTCCACGCCACCCACATGCATTTCCATACGAATACAGTAAAACCAGTGTTAGCGGACACCAGCGCTTGACGGACAATGCTGCATTTACCCAATATCTCTATATCCCACTGACCCTGCATAGGGCATACCCGTCCACGTAATCGGCCCATAACGTTTTCATGGCAAGCAATGACACCATATCGTTGAATTGTTCTGAATCTTAGTCCGCTAACCTAACATTGAACTAACACTTCATCAAGTGGCGAAAAATGTATAACGGGAATAAGCGGACCGCAAATATAGAAGACTAAATTAAAAACGAGAATCACTATTATTTGAACGCCCAACCAGTCTTACATTGTATTAACCCAAGCCACACTGTAGCACCAAATGCAACGCGCTGGCATCATCTTTAACGGACAACTGTTTATTAAGTGCCCGTTTAACAGAGGTTTTACTGTAAATAATCAATGATTGTGGTAACGGCTGCGAAAGAGGTTCCATTTAGGAGAGAGAGGCCAATAGGGTGTGGCAGGTTGATGAGGTGGCTAACAGGCTGGTGTTAATGGGGGTGGGAGGGGGAGGGAGAGGGGGGTGAATCGGCCGGAAGTTGGAAAACAAAGAGGAGAATAAAGAAAGGACAGCAACAAGCGGAAGGCGGCGCTTACCGAGCTACGTTCTACAACAAGAACGCCCGCTGTAATCATCGCCACATGTAACTCTGTTGAACCTGATTGTCCGTAACCAGCTGGCAAATGGGTTATGTCAAATGGGTAAGACCCTGTCCGTATCCCAGACCACCACCGTTTATCTCCCGTACGAACATGCCATGACCGAATCATACCCTCTCATAATCTACATCCAGATCTGCACTCGAAAGCCACATCTCGAGCACCTAGCGCCTTTTCACCTTATAACTTTCAGTGATTTCAGCGGACAGGCCATGCCTTACCTCTCGAGTGGTTTTTATGGCTGTATATCAGTAAGGCACACTGTTAGATAACATATGTTCGTACGTGCTATATTGTGGAACTGCTGGGAAATAATGGTTACCTTATTAATAGTGGAAGAATTGACTCCCACATGGACGCCAAATGGTGAGCGATATTATAATGACTTGAACACGTGCACTGGGCTTCGCAAAAGGCAGATGGTGGAGGAGTGCACGTGTGAAATGTCAAAATGTATTTGCACAACCCATTAAGTCCGGTTGAACAACAATGATACGTTGGGTACAAGTGCGGAGAATAAAGTAAGCCTAAACAATAGGATAAGTTTTGAGCGCATGCGCATCTGCACCTGGTACCTGTCTGCTCACAGAACGACTCGTGGCGTTTTGATTAAACTCGACAGCAGCAAACGGTTATTTGACACAAGCTCAGTTGCTTCCTTACACCTCAAGTGCGATTCGCCTCACTCAACGAGGAGTTGTTTTTACCAACGCGAGGCCGGCGCCACCAACACCAGCCAAACGGCGAGGGACAAAACATAGGATGGGAAAAGGTAGAGTCCATCAACAATATTGAACAAAAACTGAAAACTGCGCTTGGAATGAAGTAGTGGTAGTGCTGACATAGCGCGAGATCTCGCAGTACATGCAGTGTGTCAGCTCAGTCAGCATACAAAGATAATGCTAACTGCCAACGTATATGGCAAAGACACGATACCACGGGGAAATAGTAAGAGTGATTGAACGTGAACCAAATATTTACCACAGTAGATGCATCTTTAATGCGTGTGATATGTGAAGATATTAAATTCTTAATAAGCAAAATTCCAAATTGTTGTCTACCTTTGTAGTTAGTGAAATTGTACATTTCGTGTACAACAAGTTAAATGAACGTTCACAGGGGAGGTATAACACAGAGAGTTATCAGACGATTAAATATTCACAATGAACAGCGAAAACAGACTTAGAAGCTATAAAACAGCAGGCAAGACCAAAGTACCAGCAAGTTTGCAAGTAGAGTGATGAAGTGCAGGCCCGGGCAAACGCTACTCACTAGCATTCTCCACACCAAGACAGGACGTCCATTCACGACGACTTATCAGCTCGTCACCATCCGCATCACAATTCTCGTCGAGTTGCGCGCGCAATTTTTGGGCCTGACATGTTTTTTCACCATGTTGCGGAGAGTGCGTACTTCCTTCTTCTTGAGTTTATTGTCGTTGTTTGTGTCAAGTTCGGAGAATTTCCAATCGAGGATTCTCCTCTCGGGGGTGTCCAAAATGGCCTCGGTACCTCGAAAACAATTAAATGACGTAATAATGCAACAACAATGCTCACCAACAAAAAACATTTGCCCACATCACATACTGCCCGCGAGTAAACAGTGGACGAAGCAAAGCAGCCATTTGTCATGCATGCCTCAGCTTGGCCGATGCAAGACAAGGAAATCCGATCGACATTAGTGAATAATTTAAACACACTCTATGGATCACACGGCCTTCATAGGTTCAAATAATCTAACATAAAATATGACTATAAAATAATGTTTGTAGAATCTAATGAAGAGAGAATGATCACCTGGGGAGGAGTCGGTTGAGGTGGACGGGTGGACGACCCTGTTGTACTCCACCGAGAATAGGGTCAGGAGGTTGGCATTGAACGTAGTCCGATCTGCAGAGCGACATGACCTAGATTCTGTCTGCTGTTGACCTGGAGAACAAATCGAGGTTACATAGCGGGACCACTTACATTGATGATGAATAAAGGAAAGCACAAATGTGGAAGTCGAGTGAGCCAGATGGAACGACGCATTATGAAGCGAAGTGGTAACCAACTGGCAGGCAGCATGAAACCCTCCACATAACCACGAAGGCATACATTGAGCACCCAATGCCAAGCATATAAACTTATCCTCAAACAAAACCTTGATGTTGTAATACTTAAACGATCGAATGTAATTTCATAAGATTCTTTTGTACGATGTATGGGCGCCAGAGTTCTTCCCAGTCACTTTTGTCCATTGAATATCAAGCCTGTATTGATATTAAGAAATCATGATAATTAAGTAATACCTAAATATTCAAATTCACAATTTGTTCTATTCAGAATCAGAAGATATTTCTAGGTTGAACTAATTAGACCCCACACATTTGGCTGCGGATTACAATAATTGTCATCTATGTGAAGAAATCCGGCTATTGCCTTTGTCGGCTAGGGTTGCGTGTCCACGAATAAGGCTCATGGCGGCTATTTACCTCTTCGCCTATTGCCTTTCTTCCGCGATTTGCTTCTGTCTCTGCCTCGTGGGGCTGCACACATACGAGGCCATGCAAAGCTTAACACAGAGCGCCAGAAAGCATGTAGTAAACATGTCAACTCAAGCTTTAATGGCGGCGACAAGGATGACTGCTGAGCAACGAAATCATTCGTGAAAAGAACACGGCAAAGAATAGTCAGCATAAAATAAACGTTGACTTTCAAAGTTGTCAAAGAAAAACTTCCAGAAGCCTGCAATATAAAGACAAATGTATTTCTGTAAACACAAAAATATTAGTTGCGTAAAAATTGAGATAAACACTACAGGAAAGAGACGGTAGCTAGAAGCACAGAGTAACACTTAGGGCAAGGCAGTTGGGGTAGTTCAGTCATATACAAAGGGAGATATACAAATATCAATATTCATTCTATCCTACCTCTTCGATTTCAAACACTTTAAATAATTCATTGGAGTGAGGTATTTGTCAGACTCCAGTTACATTTGATGACAAGGAAGTAAGCCACACATCAAGATGAGTGTTCAGGTGAAGAATCCACAAGAGTGTCATGGCAATCAAGGTACGATTTGTCACTATGGGATGTAATTGGCCGATCCCTAGATTTGACACATTGATTGGCTTCAATCTACCACCCCCCCCCCCTATACGATTGATGTTTACTTTGAATGTATGTCCAGTTGATGTAAATAAAAGTACTCTTGAAGAATTAAGAACAATATATTTTATATATATATATATATATATATATATATATATATATATATATATATATATATATATATATATATATATATATATATATATATATATATATTCTATATATATTAGTTCCAAATTTTTCAAGAAAAGCTATATATATATATATTAGTTATATATTTTATATATATATATATATATATATATATATATATATATATATATATATATATATATATATATATATATATATATATATATATATATATAAATGCTATTTAACACAGGTTATTGTAAATAGCGAATACACACCACAACACAGCAAACACAAGATAAAAGCTTTAAAGTTTGAGACAGCATTCGAGTCAGAGCTACGTTTGGCTACATCAGGTAGAATACACCTTCCCAGGGCGGTTCTAGGCGTTGAGGGAAGAAAGCTGCCACAATTCGTGTGACCTAGCATAAATGACGTCACTAGCTACACTACAGCCGGGCACTTACGCACCGGAAGAACCAGAGTGCCGGCGGCAGTTGAAGTTACGGTCCTTGACAGGTGAGCCTGGTAGCGGCCGACCATCAGCCGTCACACACCAGCAAAAGCCCGTAGCAGCATGGCACTGGGTCCTAGCAAACGCGCCATTCGGGTTGCAATCAGGGACATACTCATCCGAATTCAGTCCTCGTTCTGCTAGAGCAAGTCGGCGATCCACAAGACACTGGGAACCGCGTGGGCCTGTTGTCGCACACATTTACTATTCTATCATGCAAGGCGCACATGCTAAATGCACACGTCAGTACGGGGTGGAGGAGAGGATGCGTGAGCCGTGGACGTCAGATCATTTTTGAAAGGCAATAGAAAATATTTTACTTAGTCGTAGAACATCTTGAATGTAATTATAGCTTTTGTACATTAATTTTCAAATGTTAGTAAATATATGCTTGGTTGATGTGTTGCATTACACACAAAATTGGCATGATTGCTCTCTAAGCCAGCCAACCCCACCTCCCCCACACAACCACTGACTGAGATGATGTTTCGGACAGGAGTTATGGGCACCAGGGCGAGTTTTGTGTCCACGCAAGCCATTCATGCTTCATGCTCCACGACACAAGTTGATCTGAAACGCCCGCAAAACACACGACACAGCCCCCACGATACGTCAACATGCATCAGCTGGCCTCGTCATCCGGGCATCTACGTGGCAAGCAACTGTCACTTTTAGTATCTCGTGGTAATGGTTACGTTAATAATACGAATTATTATAATCCCATGGTTGCAATGCGGTATGACAAAGCGTACTTGTTGTATAGTGTTTTAGAGTGCGCAGTACCTTACGGCATTAGGGCAGCTTTGTCAGTGATGATTGGTGCTCAGTATGGAAGGGAATAATTGCAGTTTTATCAATGAGAATTTTTTACCATATGTTACGACATTAAGGCAGTTTTGAGGATAATCATTAGTGTATAATAAATACGCTCTGGCATTAATGCAGTTTGACAGTGATGTATTGTATGTACCCTTACGGCATTAAGGTAGTTTTGATAGTTATGTATTGTATGTAAACTTACGGCATTAAGGTAGTTTTGATAGTTATGTTTTGTATGTAAACTTACGGCATTAAGGTAGTTTTGATAGTTATGTATTGTATGTAAACTTACGGCATTAAGGTAGTTTTGATAGTTATGTATTGTATGTAAACTTACGGCATTAAGGTAGTTTTGATAGTTATGTATTGTTTGTAAACTTACGGCATTAAGGTAGTTTTGATAGTTATGTATTGTATGTAAACTTACGGCATTAAGGTAGTTTTGATAGTTATGTTTTGTATGTAACCTTACGGCATTAAGGTAGTTTTGATAGTTATGTATTGTATGTAAACTTACGGCATTAAGGTAGTTTTGATAGTTATGTTTTGTATGTAAACTTACGGCATTAAGGTAGTTTTTGAAAGTTATGTATTGTACGTAATGTTACGGCATTAAGGTAGTTTTTGATAGTGATGTATTGTACGTCACATTACGCGTTAAGGCAGCTTTGACAGTTATGTATTGTATGTAACCTTGCGGCATTATGGCAATTTTGATAGTGATGTATTGTACGTCACATTACGGCGTTAAGGCAGTTTTGACAGTGATGTATTGTACGTCACATTACGGCGTTAAGGCAGTTTTGACAGTGATGTATTGTACGTCACATTACGGCGTTAAGGCAGTTTTGACAGTGATGTATTGCTCATTGCAGGATATAATTGCAATCGCCAATAAGGAAGCAAATGATGGCATTAGGAACGGGGATAATTTGTACACTAAGTCATGATAGCATACTGTCCCTTAAAATACAAGAACAGGCAATATGGCAGCTCTGTGTGTGGCAATATGCTAGCTCTGTGTGTGTCATGCCATGCTCCTCACGCCCAAACATGCATGCAACATACAAACTTCACACAAGGGCCTGTGATCGTCCCGCCATACGTCTCAGACAGCGACGATTGTCAGTAAACAATTGGTACTTTTCACCGGGTTTGTACCATGTTCACCACTTTAGGCATTTATCTTAAACAACCCGACTCTGGTAAGACCAAGTTAAGTTGTGAATGGTGAGGATGGTGTAGATGGCTTATGCGTTGTCTGTTATTGCAGTGTGTGGTGATCGTGTTATGAAATGGTCACACAGCTGATGTGGAACGACTGTCATCATAATGGACAGCAGGGGGCGGTAGCGGCTGTCTCGAGCAACGAGACTAAAATGCAAATAAATTCATACACGGAGTTACGGCGATTGAACCCCTCGAATTAGGTTAAGCAGGAATGTGAGACGTACCTCTGCAGCGACCTGTACTCTCCACCCGCACGTTGCGTCCGCCACATTTACGCAGTTGCTTCACGTGACATTTGGTATGATAGGAGCGGCCGTCGGTTCCGCACACAGGTTTGCGAGGAACATTGGTGCAATTCACTCTACAGTCTGTCTCTGTTGTCGGAGTGACTGCGGAGTACTGCTTCTGTGGCAAGACAAAACAAAACAAAATCACTTAGGCAATGCGTCATTAATGAGCCACTGAATTTAATATATGGTACTGGGCGCTTCGGCATTCATGCCAACCAAAACAACAGCTAATTAGGCTTCTCGATATACAATAGGGTAATTCAGGCCGACGGCAACACTTCAAATGCAATTGCAACAATCAATCCACCTCTTGAGATTTCTCGTTCCCTCATTACGTATAGGGTTACTGTGTTAGTAAACTTGCGAGGGATATTTACTTGGAAGTACCGGTGTCTTGGTGTGTGCAAAGCCCACCAAGTAACCCCATGCAGATGCTGGGCCAATTACTTGCCACCAAGAAGGTCTGCCCATCTTGTTCCCATCACAACGGCCGAGCTGCATTAGCAACAGCAGCCGCAGCCGCAGTCTCAGTTGCATCTCATCGCGAAGGAGTTAAGTCGAGGACGACTTGCTCGCGGATAGATGCATGGAGATGGGGTTCGGGGGTAGCTAACAGATAAGCAGCGACAGGTGCTTTCCCTTGTCTGCTGGCTAACCGGAATGCAAGCCATAACAGCGTTTCTAGTGATATTCTCGCACCTCGAGCTGCCAGGAAAACTTTTGATACTGTTAAGATGGATTCGCCCTTACAAACGAGAATAAGAGAGAGAGAAGAGATACGAGGTGTTGGCACAGACGTTTGGCGAAATTAATCATCCGGCGTTGTGTCTGCGCACACATACATGTGCAGTGGAGACTGTCTCAATTAGGGAACATGACTCGAACAACAATTGTCTACAGCATGTTATACACATTCGTGCTATTAAATATATATTTATATACATATATTTATACATATGTTTATATATATATATATGTGTATTTATGTACATTTATATATATTCATATATATATACATAAATGCATATATATATATATATATATATATATATATATATATATATATATATATATAAATATATGTATATATGTATATGTGTGTGTATGCATATGCAACATATATATATTCAGACATATGTACACAAATAAAATATGAATAGATACATATGTATATATAATAATCTATGTTTATGTATATGCATACATATACATGTACATTTATATATTTATACCTTTATACCTACGTATATATATATATATATATATATATATATATATCTATATATATATATATATATGTTTATATTTATATATATACATAAATATCTAAATATATATATATATTTATGTATCTATACAAAAATATATAAATACATACATACATGTATATATATATAAATATATATTTATATAAATATGTATTACTATATACATAAACATATATATATATATACATATATATACAATTATATATATGCATCATATATATATATGCATATATATACATATATATATGCTTATATATACATATACATGTATATTTCTATATATATATATATATATATATATATATATATATATATATATATATATATATATGTATATATATATGTGTAGTAACATATATTCATATGAATATATATTTACATATATGCTTATATATATTTGTGTTGTATATATATATATATATATATATATATATATATATATATATATATATATATATATATATATATATATATATATATATATATATATATATATATATATATATATATATATATATATATATATATATATATATATATGTTTTCCCAACGTAGGTTAGTAGGGCAACATCCGGGTAATTAAGTACATGGCGGGGGTAGGCAAGCGATTACATCGCCACATGGTAAGCAGTGTTGGTAATCTCGCAAAACTGTTGCAAAATGAATCCCGTTTGTTTGTAATTCTTAGTTTGTTGAACGTCTAGGCAGCGTGAGGTCTCAAACATGAAAATTCTTTGCTTCGAAGGCTTGATCACTCACTGTCGGCCAGGTGTGATGTGGACAATAAAAGGTGAGGTGAGCTGGCAGGTGCTGTGACGACAGCGGCGTCTGGTTTACACAGGTGTGGGTTCAATGGCTATTCAGTTAGGCAAAGGACCCACTCATTGTATATCAACATTTGTCAGTCGGAACATAGAGGTGTGAAGCCGAGTAGCGCTCAGTAATTGGCTACCACATGCATGCGCTTCTTGTGAGTTCTAGCGTTCTGTTCAGAAGGAATGACGAGCCATGTGGCAGCTGAAAGCCGTCTCGTGCGCTTCTTGGTCTTAACCTCGTCCCTTCCACCTAGGTATTGACAAATTCATTGAAAAGACAACACAGCACGAAATGAGGTTTTCTAAAACATGCCAGCATCATCGGTTGTTAGTATATTTTATATGTGTACAATCAAAAGTACAACTTATGAACGTCGCGCATTCCGGTTGCTGAGCATATGTCAGCCGAGTCATTCAGCTCATCATTAAGCGCGACGCATGAACCAACATGGCGTAGAGTAGGCTCTAACTTCCGGTGGTTTTACGGAATCACATTTGAGTGGGTGAAAAGGCCAGATGGGACCAGGCATCCAAATGGGCGCCAATCTGGCTTCCACCACTCGGTTCCCCAACAACACATACCCCCCACCTCCAACCCAAACAAATAATCATCAATACTCTTATAATCATTATATGTTTGATTGAATAACGGTACACGAGGAGCTGCCTAAGCATGCGCCATTAATACAACCAAGCTGTATGGCACGAGAAGTCCGGCGATTGAGTCGTTGCTCTACTCAGCCGAAATGTCACGTGCTTGGCGCTTGAGAGCGCTTGTCTGAAAATACCGCACCTGTCGGACACATGGAAGGGCCAAAGGTGATCGTCGATTTGAAATATATTGAAAGAACGCGATGATCTGCACCGAACAACCGCTGTTACCTTCTCCATTGAGACGTCGTTGCCAACCTCTCTTGTAACACACGCACAAAAGATCAGACTCATAGCCGGCATTCAATGACGCACGTAGGTATGAAGAAGTCATCAGTCAGTTGCTACGCTTTTTCGTCTGACAGGTTATGCTGTTTTAACATCATGAAATGCCATGGCTGAGGTCGTAAATGCAATGGATAAAATTCACAGGTTGACGCCTAGAAAAGTATACGCCACTCAAGAATGATTCGCTGAGCAGCTCCGGTCGTCCAGAAATCACCAATACACTGACCCAGTCACTCACTCACGCACTCGCTGACCCAGTCACTCACTCACTGACCCAGTCACTCACTGACCCAGTCACTCACTGACCCACTCACTCACTCACTCACTCACTCACTCACTCACTCACTCACTCACTCACTCACTCACTCACTCACTCACTCACTCACTCACTCACTCACTCACCCATTCACCCATTCACTGACCCACTCACTCATTCACTCTCACACACACTCACCCAGTCACTCACTCACTCACTGGCCTAGACACTTACTCACTCATTGGACCAGTCACTTACTCACTGGCCCAGTCACTTACTCACTCACTGGCCAAGACACTTACTCACTCACTGACCCAGTTGTTCACTCACTCATTGACCCAGTCACTCATTCACTTACTGACCCAGTCACTCACTCACTGACCCAGTCACTCATTTATTCAATGACCCACTCACTCACTCACTCACTCACTCACTCACTCACTCACTCACTCACTCACTCACTCACTCACTCACTCACTCACTCACTCACTCACTCACTCACTCACTCACTCACTGACCCAGTCAATCATTCACTCACTCACCCAGTCACTCACTCACTGACCCACTCACTCACTGACCCAGTCATACACTCACTGACTCACTCACCCACTGACCCACTCACTCACTCACACACTGACTGACTGACTGACTCACTCACTCACTCACAGACCCACTCACTCACTCACTCACTGACCCACTCACTCACTCACTGACCCACTCACGCATTTACTCACTGACTGTGTCACTCACTCACTGAACCACTCACTCACTCACTGACCCAGTCATTCACTCACTAACTCACTGACCCAGTCACTCATTCACTCACTGACCCAGTTACTCAGTGACTGACTGAATAGCTCATTCACTAGATAATTCACTCACTCGCAAGCTTGCGCTAGCAGACTCCTATTCGCACTCACTGTCGTCGATCCCGCCTGTAATGGATTGGGGCGCAGTAAATCAACACATTTAGAACAACGCCAATCGTCAGGCATCTTACATGCCTCTATATAAATCTGTCAAACAGGCGGGCACCTGAGACGGATGCGGTCAAGGAAGTTAAAGGGGCGCTGGCCACGATTCACTACGCGGTCAGCAAGGCAGACAAACAGCTGATCTTTACAGGATTTAAGGGCCAAAACGGGTAACTCAAACCCGCCAAGAGCGTGTCAGGAAGCGTTCTTCTCGTGCTAGCCATCCACGAAGCCTCCCACTCTACACGGGCGGGATAGATAGGCGGCAATCTGGAAGGTCCAAAACGCCCCCCTACTCAAAATACCATCTCCAATTACGTGACGCTGCATCAAGAAGGGTTCTACTCGACCATTAGATGCAAAACTATGATGCTAATCTCATAGATAATCATACATAGTTGTTCCGCGATCATAGATTGGATGTACACGAAACCAATCCGACGCCGCCATTCTTCGCGGGATCCAGTCTCCGGCCACTTACACCTCATCCCTTTAATGCATCAAAGGACAGCGAGAGGTCGGTAGGGAGCAGACTCGTTAGTGTAGGACTAGGTCGAGAGATAACCCACTCCGTTTGTCTGCTTCCTCATACGAGTTCTAGTCCGTGTATATATCATGCATGATAGAATCAGATCTGCCAATCATGATCGCGTTAGGCGAGCCACAGATTGGCTGTGTCTGGTCCTACGCAAGACAATGTTATGACGCTCTGCATTGCGAGCAGTAATTGAAGTTACAAAATTGGTAGCCGCTAGATGGCAATAGTCAGCTGGCCTCCATCCGGTAAGCAATTGGTGTTTACAGCTAATGGTATATTCAACGACGTATTACTTGCAATTGAATAAAATGACAAGCGTCAGATATCAGACGTCGCGGGAAGATTCCTCCCATCTCGAATGCAACAGAGTGTGAACAATCTGCTCAGTCATGCAATGACAAAATTGTTACGAAATCATCTGAGGGAAAAGTATATATAGGACAGACTTGTGGTTGATTGAACGAAGTGAAGCTCCTGAAAATGCATGTTCATGAGTTCCTGTCAAACTGCCATAAGTGACAATTATATTGAAACATAATTCAATGCTCAAATTACTTTGATACCTGCCGTAAAGAGAAACTGTATTCCCATATCGTCTGAACATGGGATTCCACCAGTCCAACTTTCCACCAGTCACCAGCTTCTCCCATCCACCAATCCCCCCATCCGTCAAACTCCCCATCCACCAATCTCCCTATCCATCACTCTCACCATCCACCAATCTCCCTCATCCACAATCTCCCCCATCCACCAATCTCCCCTATCCACCAATCCCCCATCCACCAATCTCCCCCATCCGTCAAACTCCCCATCCACTCCACCAATCTCCCCATCCACCAATCTCCCCCATCCACCAATCTCCCCATCCACCAATCTCCCCCATCCACCAATCTCCCTCATCCACCAATCTCCCAATCCATCAATCTCCCCATCCACCAATCTCCCTCATCCACCAATCTCGCCTCATCCACCAATCTCCCCATCCACCAATCTCCCCATCCACCAATCTCCCCATCCCCATCCACCAATCTCCCTCATCCACCAATCTCCCTCATCCACCAATCTCGCCAATCCATCAATCTCCCATCATCAATCTCCCCCATCCACCAATCTCCCCCATCCACCAATCTCCCCATCCACCAATCTCCCCATCAATCAAATCCCCATCCACCAATCTCCCCATCCACCAATCATCCACCAATCTCCCCCATCATCCATCAATCTCATCCCATCTCCCCATCCACCAATCTCCCCATCCACCAATCTCCCCCATCCACCAATCTCCCTCATCCACCAATCTCCCCAATCCATCAATCCCATCCACCAATCTCCCCATCCACCAATCTCCACAAATCTCCCCTCAATCTCCCACCACCAATCTCCCCCATCCACCAATCAATCTCGCCAATCCCCTCATCCACCAAATCTCCCCCATCCAATCCCTCATCCACCAATCTCCCCATCCATCTCGCCAATCAATCCCTCATCCACCAATCTCCCCCATCCATCCCTCATCCACCAATCTCCCCCATCCATCAATCTCCCTCATCCACCAATCTCCCTCCCCCATCTCTCCCCATCCAATCTCCCTCATCCACCAATCTCATCCACCGCCCTCATCCACCCATCAATCTCACCCATCCATCAATCTCCCCATCCACCAATCTCACCCATCCATCAATCTCCCCCATCCACCAATCTCCCTAATCCATCAATTTCCCTCATCCACCAATCACCTCTTCCAGTATCCCATATCAACCACTCTCCTCCATCCATAAGTCACTTCCATCCATCGGTACCCCACCCCCACCCACCAGTCTCACGCCCCACAACAATCAGTCCCTCTTATCCACCAGACTCCCTCATCCATCAGTTTCCCTCATCCACCAGTCACCTCTTCCAGTATCCCATATCAACCACTCTCCTCCATCCATAAGTCACTCCCATCCATCGGTACCCCACCCCACCCACCAGTCTCACGCCCCACAACAACCAGTCTCTCTTATCCACCAGACACCCTCATCCATCAGTTTCCCTCATCCACCAGACTCCCTCATCCATCAGTTTCCCCTCCTCCACCAGACTCCCTCATCCATCAGTTTCCCTCATCCACCAGTCACCTCTTCCAGTATCCCATATCAACCACTCTCCTCCATCCATAAGTCACTCCCATCCATCGGTACCCCACCCCACCCACCAGTCTCACGCCCCACAACAACCAGTCCCTCTTATCCACCAGACACCCTCATCCATCAGTTTCCCTCATCCACCAGACCCCCTTATCCATCAGTCGAATGACCCGCTCGCCACAAACCAGCTACAACTCACACAAGAAACACGAGCGTTTGCAAGGCTGGTGCCTCGCATCTTCCAGACCATCACAGGCGGTTCGCGGAAATAGGGGCGATGTGAATATGGCGTAAGACAGGTATATAACTGACTTCCGTGAGCCCGAAAACGGATGGAAAGGGCGAGTAAGGCGCTAGTCAGGCGACAAGAATTCACACCCACGTGGGTAGCTCTAATGTGAAGAGTTCGCTCAAGTAGGTGCTCGGCTTTACTGAAGGGTCCGTTAACATGTTGCTTATATGAGGGAACCTGCCCTCCCCACCCACAGTATACACAGTCATCATATGCAAACAAACGGGGGCAAGCTATTGGGTAACGGCCTCAGCTATTTCTTTAATTGGAACGCTAAATATAAAATAAACTAGGTATAAATACAGGGCTCACATACATCTTGCTGTTGTACAACAATCACCGCTCTATATCCGTTATCCATTCAACTTGCTGTTGTACAACAATCACCGCTCTATATCCGTTATCCATTCAACTAACTGCTGTACAACAATCACCGCTTTATACCCGTTATCCATTCAACTAACTGCTGTACAACAATCACCGCTCTATACCCGTTATCCATTCAACTTACTGCTGTACAACAATCTCAGCTCTATACCCGTTATCCATTCAACTAACTGCTGTATAACAATCTCAGCTCTATACCCGTTATCCATTCAACTTACTGCTGTATAACAATCTCAGCTCTATACCCGTTATCCATTCAACTAACTGCTGTATAACAATCTCAGCTCTATACCCGTTATCCATTCAACTTACTGCTGTATAACAATCTCAGCTCTATACCCGTTATCCAGTCAACTAACTGCTGTACAACAATCACTGCTCTATACCCGTTATCCATTCAACTTACTGCTGTACAACAATCACCGCTCTATACCCGTTATCCATTCAATTTGCTGTTGTTCAACAATCACCGCTCTATACCCGTTATCCATTCAATTTGCTGTTGTTCAACAATCACCGCTCTATACCCGTTATCCATTCAACTTACTGTCGTAATCTAGAAGTGGGAAGTTGAACATGGTCAAATTTAAATTGCCTTCAAATTGAAGAGACTCACCTGGAGAAGGTCGGCCTCAGCAGCAGCGAGAGAGGACAAGGACAAGAGAATTGTGAGAGGAAGTAACCAGGAGAGCACCCCCGACGACAAGCTACTCGGACGGAGGAGGCCCACGTTCCATCGCTCGGCCGTCTTCATGTCTCGAGGATGCTTTGTCCCGGGTGCCAAGCAAACCCTCCTCTTGTCTGAGAGAACTCTTCTTGTCTTGTTAGATCGGATGATGAGGATGGCCCATCATCAGTGAGTTATCATCAAACGCCGACTAACACAATGCGCGTGGCCGATTACAAGTTCACACCACACTAAGCTCGCATGGTAATGCTACAAGCATGCGATGGTAGTCCCGGGCTGGAATATACTTTGATCAGTTCACTTGCTGTGTCGTAGGGATATTATCGTACTAACTCTATGTTATGTAAATTCTGTCGACAAAACAAAATTTCGCCTCAGGTGATTATTGACATATTGTTAAAACAATTGAAGAATGATGCCCGAGTCCTTCATTCTAGTGTGCTGCCTGCTGCACCTTGCTGTTGCATTGTACTGGGTGCCAGCTGGATCCCAAATGAATGCTACCCCTTGATAGTCTTGCTCGTGTTGAGCCAGCTGGATAAAATGTGCCGACTTCACAGTTGAGAGAAAGTTGCCGCTGGTCTAGCGGACCTACTTAACACGCCCACCGCTGCGCGCCGCTGCTGTGCAGCTTACAGACTAATGGACAAGAGTAACTAGAGTCTCCCACAAGGCAGCCAACTTGGGGTTCTTATGAGCTGGCCTCAGCCACAGACATCTCTAGATGGGGTGTGGGGGTGCCGGCTAGACGCGATTTGGGAGAGTGGTCGTCTGAGATGAGTTTGTAGGTGTCAGAGAGCGCCTAGGATGTGCGATATGGAGACGAGCTCAAGTGGACGACTCGTCCCCGCGCCAGTCACACTCACACCCTGATTGCAGATAATGTCTATGTTGTCAGAAAAATCCCAGTCAGCCCTCGTTCATGCAGTCTGGCCTGTCTTCAACCTGCGTGAAATATTTTCAACCTGCTCACAAGATAAACTCTTCACACACCCTCTACAAACAGGAAATGATTATTTACAGTCAAAATGTCACTCGGTCCTGGTCACGAATTAATTCATTGGGAGCCATGTTTTTTTGTATGGCGACTCAGGCTGGCGGCGAGACGCCATCGGCGTGGACGGACTAGGCGCGTTTAAAGGCAGAGTTTAGAAAACTGAGTCGTAGCCCCGGATAGCTAATCCTGGCTATCCATGTCGGCTGGCTCCGGCTTGCCGAGGATCCCAGTCTTTATTTGGTCACCACAGTCTGCGGCAGGCATGACAACGTGGCCCGAGGAAGCCTGGCAGCGAGTGTTAAGACCTCTATGGTATGATATTCCGTTAGTGTTTGGGAAACCATCAGTAGCCGACAGCTAGCGCGGACAGCACGCGTATCCATGTCTTAAGCTCATTAAGTGCTAGCGACGCTGTTTGACAAGCGTCACTCATCCCACAAGAGACTCCTATTGACCCGTCCGGGCACACCGCCCACTGCCACATACGTCACAGCCGTCAGTCGAGTCATACTACGACGAACTAACCTTGCACAACGCTGCCATATATGGGCATGTACATGATAGCACGCAAACGCACAACAAGACACGCTCTCACACACAGAGACACATACACATACACAGACACAGGCACACACACACACACACACACACACACACACACACACACATACACACACACATATATATATATATATATATATATATATATATATATATATATATATATATAGATATATATATATATATATATACATATATATATATATACGTATATGATATATATATATATATATATATATATATATATATATATATATATATATATATATATATATATATGTATATATTTATATATATATACATACCATACATATATATACATATATATATGTATATATATATACATATATGTATGTATATATGAATATATTTATATACATATATATGCATATACATATATACATACATATACATATACATAAATGAACATATATATATATATGTATATATATGTATATATATATGTGCATACATATATATATATATATATATATAAATATAAATATATATATATATATATATATATATATGTATATATATATATATATATATGTGTGTGTGTATGGAGCGCTGACCACAGTTGTTACGAGTATATAGTTGCACTGCGTTCCCACCTGTTCTGCTTATTACACTAATTAGCTTTTACACCTGCAGTGCTCGAGGTGACAAAGGTGAGGTCCCATATTGATACTTCAGGTGCGTTGAAAACTTCACACCTCATTGGGCTTCTTGAGACAGGAACCAGAGAGTAAATAAACAGGTTAGCAGGACAATAAAGTATCACACCCGCATTTACAAAATGATAAATGTGGCATGCACATAAAAAACCTCGCGTGGCGCATTCTTTTGTTATCCTCATGGAGAACACGCTCCTTTCGTTTTGGCGATCTGCTACTTAAGCTCGAACACCTGCCATACGCATGGTGGTACGTAAATACTCATGATTATTTACTCGCTTTGTGATCTGGTAATTCCCTCCCTTGTCAACATATGACCCGACCACAGCATCAAACCCCAACTCATTCCAATCGTACGATATTACGCTCCACGTGTAAATTAGCTCCGGTCGAACGGTAATATAAATATACACCGTTCTGTTCCGATATTTTGGGCGCACATTAAAACATGCGTTTGAGTAAAGTGTTGGGTTACCCATCTAGAAAACAACATATATAAAGAGCCTGCGCAAAAAAATAAGTCACAGCGCACCAAAAAGCTTACCCCGATCGATGCTGTTCTTTAAGAAATGCCATCTATATATCATTTCCGAAAAATCGCGATGCGATGACCGCCATTTTGGAAAATATTGCTCCCTGCAAAGCTTGCGAAGCGCGTTGACGTACTTTGAATACAATCTGCTGTATCTTATTGAGTTCAGACGCAGGAAGCAATAGTCGCCGATGGGTCATGTCATTCTGAGCATGCGCGATGTACGTGGTCTTGAACTTGAAAACAAACATGTTGTTGTGTTTCGGACTTTCTACCGCTTCCAAATTTATCAAACTATTACTAATTACCATGGATGAAATCCCCCGTCACAAAAGGATAAAATTGTCAGTGAACATCACTTGGGTATGTAGGTGTTTGGTAGTTGTCTGAATCGATCTCAAAATGTATAACATTGCATCGTTTTCCAACAGAGAAAGATGTCTACGTCTTGTAGGGCTAGGTGTAAATCTGCGCTCTAATATAATGACATATCTAATCAATTCAAGGACCGGTTAGTAAAGTTTTCAAGCTCATGCTGTGCCGTATTGTTCATACAATACCTGTAGGCTGTGCGGTATTGTTCATGCAATACCTGTAGGCTGTGCGGTATTGTTCATGCAATACCTGTAGGCTGTGCGGTATTGTTCATGCAATACCTGTAGGCTGTGCGGTATTGTTCATACAATACCTGTAGGCTGTGCGGTATAGTTTATACAATACCTGTAGACTGTGCGGTATAGTTCATACAATACCTGTAGACTGTGCGGTATAGTTCATACAATACCTGTAGGCTGTGCGGTATAGTTCATACAATACCTGTAGATTGTGCGGTATAGTTCATATTATACCTGTAGGCTGTGCGGTATAGTTCATACATTACCTGTAGGCTGCGCGGTATTGTGTCATACAATACCTGTAGGCTGTGCGGTATTGTGTCATACAATACCTGTAGGCTGTGCGGTATTGTTTGTGTTCACTTTGTTTTATCAAAGAGTATAACAACTGAATGTTCCGATTGTAACAGCTCTGGTTGTTTTATGAGGAAATATGTTAACATTTTACTTGGAAATAAGGACTTTATTTAACTATTTATTAACTATTTTCTCTGTACAAAAAAATAGAACAATGCATCCAACAAGGGTCAATAACGTAAGATATGTATTTAGTTTGGTGATAAAGGAGTAAGAACTTGAGGATGACTTTAAATGTTATGTGCAAGGAACTATGCATATCTGGTATGTTTATAACGGAACATAGATTTTTGAATGCGATTAAGAAGCCTTAGAAGACTGCCATTCCATCCGGTCATTGCCATATTGTTACCGACATCTTTAGATAATCTAAGATAATTTTAGAAGACTTAGCAAAACAGTCTGATGATATGACTAGCGTTGTGGGTGTTTCTCATATGACTCAGTCGGTGCTGACATCTAGGAGCTCGCGTATGGATCTATGGAATTAACCACACCGCTGAATTCTGGTAATTTGTGAATAACTATTTCAACAAAGACACCAAAGCAAACATTTTACGTATAGTATCGGGTTTACTTCCCAGCTGTGGAGCAGACACGCTTCTGACCTGTCGAGGGTGCCATCCAGTGATAGAGTTGATACTTTAATGAAATGTGCATCCGTAGGATTCAGACGCACATCTGAGGTGCAAATGCAGTTTTTTAATGTGAAAGATACGCCTGACCTGATATGGTCTTTGTTAATGTTTTTGGTTGATAAACTGGCAGCTCCGTCTTCGCTCAATGGTCCAAGAACTAATTGTATCATAACGCATGCAGTAATTTGAATCATACTGTGAAAATCATACTGTTTCGTTTGTCGCATCACAAGGAAGACGCTAATTGCCTTGTCTTCCATAATTTAATGTCAGTACAGCCTCATATGTCAAATGCCCATAAATGAATAACACTCTCAAATAAGGATTTCTTATAATTATAACGATTCAGACAGATCCCCTTTAAGTCAAAGTTTAGTCAGTCATACGAGATTTGCCTGCGGTTGTTTATTCTGAGCCGGTATTCTGAACCCTATTGTGAATGGTTTACTCGTTAACTTGTTCATTTCCCATCCGATACTGACGTGACTGGTGTGTTTGACGTGACTGGTGTGTTTGATGTGACTGATGTGAGTCACATCACCGAATTGCCTGATGTGACTGGTGCGGCTGATGTGACTGGTGTGGCTGATGTGACGGATTTGACTGATTTGACTGATGTGACTGAGGTGACTGGTGTGGCTGATGTGACTGATGTGACTGAGGTGACTGTCTCGCATTATTTATTAGGACACGTGTGAGCTGGGAGATTGTGGTGTGTGGCTGAATTCGTTAATTTATAAACTGTATATCATGCCCTTAAAGGAACACCAATAATACAGAATATATATCGGCCTCGTTGTCATCGTTCTGTCAAGTGCCCGCCTGTGGCTGGTCAGCCAATAATAGGTAGAGGGGTTGTATCATGGGTCGACATATGCTATGTTGAGTATACATGAAAGGAGCGTCTATGTTTCGGGAGCTTACCCTCAGGTCCAAGACGGGTTGACACTAAGCTCTTTATATTGCATAAGACCGATAATAACAATATGCTAGTATTGTACGCATTGATGTCGTCATATATCTGAGTAGACTGCATTTTGCCGCTACGCAAGTGAACTCAGGGCAATGATAAGAAAAACAAATGACACGTAATTCTAATTGCTAGATCAAACATGAAACCTACTGGCCATCCTGTCTATGGCCTATTCTTTCTGTTATTGTTTCATATATTTCACACGTGTTGAACGTAAGAAATAATTAAAAAAGGAACAGAGCTACAGAGGAGAAACAGCGACATTCTGCGCTTATGGAGGGACTGAGGCAAAAGCGCAATGGCGAATAAAGCGAAAGGTCAGAGAGGACGGAAGTGACAGTCATACGCGAATAAAGTGAAGGGTCAGAGAAAGAGGGTCGAAGAGAAACGCACGTACTCAATGACGATTATAGTAAAGAGTCAGATAAAAGAGTGAGAGAACGAAAGGGAGAGAGAAAGAGATGGAGAGGGGAGAGGGGAAGAGAGGGACAGGGGGAGAAGTAGAGAGGTGGAGAGTGAGGGGGAGATAGGAGGAGAGAGAGGGGAGAGAGGGGGAGAGGTAGAGAGAGAGAGAGAGGGAGAGAGGGGGAGAGAGGGGGAGAAAGGGAGAGAGAGGGAGAGAAAGAACAGAGAGAAAGAGACAGAGAGAGATATGACGAGAGGAAGGAGATAGAGTGGTTGAGAGAGCGCCGTATACTTAGTGACAATTCTCATGAAAACGGATAGGGAAGAGATATGGAGAGTGAAGCGATGAGGTAAGATAGGAGACGAGATGAGAAGAGGATAGATGAGATGAAGTGAGAAGAGGAGAGAAGTAGAGGGAAGCTGAAAGAAGCTGAGAGACGATAAGAAGAGAGAAAATGAGAGAAGAGAAAATGAGAGAACATAAGAAGAGAGAAGATGAGAGGAGAGAGCTGATTAAAGAGGGGCAGGAACAGGTGAACACCTGGACGTTAATTTGAATTGAGCCTTGCGCGTCATATCCGCAGCGACAACAATTGACTGTCTGTTATCGATTTACATGTTTTCATCTATGTTAGCTCCGCGGGAAAACGAATACCTGACGATGTGACGCAATATTCTCCGACTGAAGACACTGCATGCGATCGCGCAGAGGGGATAGTCCTTCGTTCAGGTAATGCTTGGACACGAGTAAAATATGAAGGGCGTGGCGAACCACATCCACCGCCTGCCGCTGTTGCCTGCGCTTGACAGCCAATTGGCCACTGTGTTACCGTCCTCCTAATTCAGCCGACCTACAGGCGCATGCAGCGGCGGTGGTGCGACGGTTTACGAAAAAGATAGTCAATTATAATTTCGACTGAAACAAATTTGGTCTCTGGCATTTTTCAGTATTCCAATGACGAACAAAAGAAAAAGTAATGTATTTTGGACAGATATGGTTCTAAGAATAACACATTAACGCATCTGGGGGAGATTTCAGGACTTGACTACATCGCACCTTAGGAGAGAACAGAAAAAGTCAGCCTCCTGGAGGTGAAGTGAGTGTCAGTGGCCAGGTAGAGTAAATATATGATGCGCGCGAGCCGAATGAAGACTGTGAGACAACGAGTCAGCTGATGATTAGTCATGGGCTGCAACCTGACCTCATCGTGGAACGACGTGGACGAGGTCCAGCTGAGTGAACGCCTCACAGAGAGGCAGATGGAGGTGATTCGGTCCACGTGGCAACTGATAGCACAGGACATGGACGGGGCAGGAATGTCCATATACACCAGGTATGTGGTGTATGTGTGCGTGCGTGCGTGCGTGCGTGCGTGTGTGTGTGTTTGTGTGTGTGTTTGTGTGTGTGTGTGTTTGTGTGTGAGAGAGAGAGAGGGATTCGAATGTAACTGTTGTGATATTCCTTATCTGTCTTTTTGATGTCACTGTTGTTACATATTTGTCCCTAGTATGTCAGTATACCCTCCTATTTTGAACATTGCTATTATTGCAAAGTTTGTCTTTGGGATGTGAGGAAACATTCCTTATCTGTATGTTGGAGGTCACTCCAGATGCCATATTTGTCCATCGAATGAGAGATTACCTTCCTTATCTGTCTTTAGGATATCACCATTATTGCCGTACTGTCTTTAAGATGTGGGTATATTTTACTGATCTGTCGTTTGGATTTTACTATTTTTAACATATTTGTCTCTAAAATGTAATGATAACTTACTTATATGTCTTGTGGATGTCACTTTTGCTGCCATATTCATCTTTTGTGTGTCATGAGACCTTACTTATATATACTTTGGGTTTCATTGTTGTTGACATATTTGTCTCAATAGTTATGAGATAGCCTTCCTTATTATTGATTTCGGTTTCACAATTGTAGGCATAATTGTCTCTAAGTCGAGAGAATGTTGCATATGCGGCTCAATTGTTTTTCTCTGATGGAAAGAAACCTTGATTATTTGTTACTTGGATATCACACTTGGTGCCATATTTTCCCCTACGGTGTGAAATTACATTCCTTATGTGTCTTTTGCCACATTTGTTTCCAGGATGTGCGGACATCTTCCTCATCTGTCATTTGGATATTGTTATTGTCGCCATATTTGTCTCTTGAATTTCAGGGTACCTCCTCTACCTATATTTTGCATGACACTTTTGTTGCCATATTTTTCTCTAAGTATTAACAAACTTTCCGATCCTCTCCGTTGGATGTCACTATTGGTGCCAAGTTTATGTCTAGTATGTGAAGGACACTCTAGGATCTCACTATTATCTCCATTTGTGTCTCTGGGAAATCTACCATATTTCTCTTTTGGGTATCACTGTTGTTGCCAAAGTTATGTCTCAGATGTGGATATACCTTTCTAATCTGCTGTTTGGATGTCACTGTAGCTGCTATATTTGTCGTTAATATGATAGAATACCTTACTCATCTGTATCGTAGATATTGCTATTATTACCGTTTTTGTTTCTGGGATTTGAGTACACCTTCTTTGTCTAACTTATGCATGTCACTGTTGTTGGCATATTTGTGTCTAGGATGTGATGGTTACTAATTTATCTATTTTCGATGTCACTATTGCTGGCATGTGAGAAAACCTTCCACGTCTTTCGTTCAGGATGTCACCATTGTTGTCATGTTTGCTTCTGGTATGTTATGATGTCACTATTGTTGCCATGTTAGGTAATCCTTCCCTATGTAACTTATGGATGTTACTAGTCTTGCCATATTCGGCCTTTGAGTGTAGTTACACCTTCTCTATCTACGTTTTGTATGTCTCTTGCCCTAGGATATGAGAATAACTTGTTTATCTGTCATTCGCATGTCACTGCTACTGCCATACTGGCTGTTGAATGTGGGTCTGTCTTCTTTGTCCCTCTTTCAAATGTTACTATAGTTGCCATATTAGTCTCTGGTGATTGGGTATACCTTCTGTGTCCCTCTTTTGGATGTTACTATAGTTGCCATAATAGTCTCTGGTGAGTGGGTATACCTTCTGTGTCCCTCTTTTGGATGTTACTATAGTTGCCATATTAGTCTCTGGTGAGTGGGTATACCTTCTGTGTCCCTCTTTTGGATGTTACTATTGTTGCCATAATAGTCTCTGGTGTATGGGTATACCTTCTTTGTCCCTCTTTTGGATGTTACTATTGTTGCCATAATGCCATACCTTAGTCTCTGGTGTTACTATGGCCATAATAGTCTCCTTCTTCTTGTCCCTCTTTCGGATGTTACTATTGTTGCCATAATAGTCATATGGGTATAGTCCCTCTACTATTGTTGGTCTCTGGTGATGGGTATACCTTCTTTGTCCCTCTTTCGGATGTTACTATTGTTGCCATAATAGTCTCTGGTGTATGGGTATAAGTCCCTCTTTCGGATGTTACTATTGTTGCCATAATAGTCTCTGGTGATGGGGTATACCTTCTTTGTCCCTCTTTCGGATGTTACTATTGTTGCCATAATAGTCTCTGGTGTATGGGTCATTGTCCCTCTTTTTGATGTTACTATTGTTGCATATATAGTCTATCGGATGTTACTCTGTTGTATGGGTATACCTTCTGTGTCCCTCTTTCGGATGTTACTAATGGTGCCATAATAGTCTCTGGGTGTATGGGTACCTTCTTTGTCCCTCCGGATGTTACTATGTTGCCATTTAGTCTCTGGTGATGGGTATACCTTAATGTCCCTCTTTTGGATGTTACTATTGTTGCCATAATAGTCTCTGGTGTATGGGTATACCTTCTTTGTCCCTCTTTCGGATGTTACTATTGTTGCCATAATAGTCTCTGGTGAGTGGGTATACCTTCTGTGTCCCTCTTTCGGATGTTACTATTGTTGCCATAATAGTCTCTGGTGTATGGGTATACCTTCATTGTCCCTCTTTTTGATGTTACTATAGTTGCCATAATAGTCTCTGGTGTATGGGTATACCTTCTTTGTCCCTCTTTTGGATGTTACTATTGTTGCCATAATAGTCTCTGGTGAGTGGGTATACCTTCTGTGTGCCTCTTTCGGATGTTACTATTGTTGCCATAATAGTCTCTGGTGTATGGGTATACCTTCTTTGTCCCTCTTTTGGATGTTACTATTGTTGCCATAATAGTCTCTGGTGAGTGGGTATACCTTCTGTGTCCCTCTTTTAGATGTTACTATTGTTGCCATAATAGTCTCTGGTGTATGGGTATACTCTGGTGAGTGGGTATACCTTTGTCCCTCTTTCGGATGTTACTATTGTTGCCATAATAGTCTCTGGTGTATGGGTATACCTTCTTTGGGTTATATTGTTGCCATAATTCTGTTACTATTGTAGTCTCCTTTGTCCCTCTTTTGGATGTTACTATTGTTGCCATAATAGTCTCTGGTGTATGGGTATACCTTCTTTGTCCCTCTTTTGGATGTTACTATTGTTGCCATAATAGTCTCTGGTGTATGGGTATACCTTCTTTGTCCCTCTTTTGGATGTTATTGTTGCCATAATAGTCTCTGGTGTATGGGTATACCTTCTTTGTCCCTCTTTTGGATGTTACTATTGTTGCCATAATAGTCTCTGGTGTATGGGTATACCTTCTGTGTCCCTCTTTTGGATGTTACTATTGTTGCCATAATAGTCTCTGGTGTATGGGTATACCTTCTTTGTCCCTCTTTTGGATGTTACTATTGTTGCCATAATAGTCTCTGGTGTATGGGTATACCTTCTGTTTCCCATAATAGTCTTTGGGTATATGTTTCCCTCTATTAGTCTCTGGTGTATGGGTATACCTTTGCCATACTATAGTCTCTGGTGTATGGGTATACCTTCTGTGTCCCTCTTTTCGATGTTACTATAGTTGCCATAATAGTCTTTGGTGTATGGGTACACCTTCTTTTTCCCTCTTTCGGATGTTACTATTATTGCCATAATGGTCTCTAGGATGCGAGTAAAGCTTCCTTTATACCTGTTTCTGGTGGTTAATCATTTCGGTTCGTTTTGTCGCCGTGGATGAAGATTTCAGATAAGTTATGGGAATGTGGTTTTTCTTTCCTGTCGTCCCTTGGATGCTGATATAGATTTGAGACATGGATCCAGCTATATTTCTCTATTAACCCCTTTAGTGGCGCATTGAATGTGCTAATCAATTTTGTTTGTGTCTTAGAATGTTGTTCTTTCGTTATGTTATGATGCCTATCATGAAAAACGCCCGCGGACAGGCGTGGGTGTCAAGGCTCATACTTCTGTGTGGCCTTGGGGTGTCACGTGACCTTGTACGTTGACAGTCCAACAAGTGAATAAATGAAAGCAGGGGAAAAAGGAAAAATTTGAAATAGGAAAACACCTATACTTTCATATCGGCACTTAATACGAGCTTTCAAATCGTCCTTTTAGTCTTATGTGTATCGAACTGCTCGGTTTCTTTTCTGATTCTTACAAAATTAATTTTATATTTCTGTATTTTTCGGGATTAATTAGGTTATTGTGTGATTAACTCGAACTATAATATCCTCGGACTTAGTATAGGTGGAATCGGAGGTGGTAAGAACCTCCGTTTGAGGTCCGCTGTTACAGACGATAAGAGCTCGAGCGGGAAGGGAGTGCTCTCAACGTTGTTATTTAGCTGCGGGATTCATTTTCCACTACCAAAAATAACCCACCTTATCCATTTCTCGGCGCCTCTGGAGAGCATTAATTAAATAGCGGAGTAATGATAGCGAACGACGCGGAAAAGCACTTATGTGTCTCCGGATAAGAAGCTCGCATTTCGTCAGATCTATTTATTCCTCTGTCTCGGCTGTCAGCACCGCGGGCGAGCTTTACGGGCCAGTCTCGCTACCTGGTTAGATATAATGAACAAGCATGATGGGAGGGATTGATTTCATGCTCCATTTGGAACATAATAATTATAACCAGAAAGTCTTGATTGTAGATATGAGCAGGTATGACTGCTCTATCCAGTACTGTACGTTGTTTCATATATGCTCACCGATGACCTCAAAGCTCGCGGCTAATAAATTTGACATATTTCCAGGAGCCATGGTTGGTTTACAAAAGATACATCGCATGTGACTACCTGCGTCACATAAGATGTCTATCAATCCCCGAAAACTCTATGACCCTTCAAGATGAAAACTTACCCACCTTAATATCCCATGACCTTCAGGATGAACTATTACGACGTTAATTCTCCGTGACCTTCAGGGTGAACTATGACGACCATAATCCTCTGTAACTTTCAGGTTGAATTAATCCTCCATGACCTTCAGGTTCATCTCTGACTATCAAACTCCCCACAACCTTCAAGCGATTACAATCCTGCATAACCTCCTTCACAAATCTAACAATTGGTTAAAAACCTATTTTTCTAAATTATAATGTGTGAACATTCAGAAACAAGATCCTGATGGCCACAAATCTCCTAAATGCAGACCTTTCTGCGTGGCGAACTAGGTACAAAGAAATAAAAAATAACTTTTGTGTGTAACAGACTTATCCAATGCGAGAGACTCAAAGCCTTATTCTTGAGACTGGTTACACAGAATGCAGACAGCAGCTGCCAACGGCAGTCAGTTCCACACGAAAATGTCGGGAATATAGAGACGGACAACGAAGGCGTTGATAGCAAATGTCATCAACGAGTTGACGAGTTGATGCTCAAGAAACACGCCAGTGTGACCATGGAAGCATTTGGGGCTGCCGTGGAGTGTTTGGACGACTCTGTGTTTCTCTCCGGAGTTCTCGTGGCCTTGGGCCGTATTCACGCGAATCATCGCGTGAGATCTCGTCATCTTCAGGTATGTGTCATTAATTTTAACCTTCTGTGTTATGAATTTTCATTCATATCGTATATTATTTTATAGTACCATAGTCATTCATTAAATGCCCCTAAAATGCTCATTATTAAGGTGTTATTGTTTCGGACTCAGCGTATGTGGCCTCCAATAAGAGATGGACTTCGCGAAGTTCTCCAGGACGAATTCACTGAGGAGGTTGAATATACGTGGCGAGCTGTGTTCAATTACATCATCAGCAAAATGAAGGAGGGCATTCGTCTGGAGAGCAGGAACGCCGGAGATGGTAATCTTTACAGCCCGGTCGGAGAAAACACTCAATTTTGACCCAAAAGATGTATCGAACGGTGCTGGCTTTGCGATGTCAAAAGTGATTGTCGATTTAACGACGAAGATGATAAAGGGATATGAGAAGCTACAGCACGACGGCATGTTGCTAGTCGGAAGCTGACAGTGAGCCTTATAAGATAAGATAAGATATCTGATACGGTGTTGCGGGCGGCAAAGCGCCTATTCACCGATCCTCGTAAAGCTGTTCACCCTTTAGTCAAACACATCTGCAGGGGCCTTGAAATTATACAGCAGTCTATGTTGAGCCCAGTGCTTGTTTAGTCGAGACTTGAATATGTTCAATGTGGGTGCAGTCACGACTTCATAAGGGAGGCTGTTCCAATTATTCACCACCCTCTGGGAAGAAAAAAAACCATGCAACTACTATCCACATCGAACAATCCTTGGATAACTTTGTAAACAAGTACGATATCTCCACGCACCCTTCTAAAGACCAGGGTCGGCAGGCTTAGACACTTGAGTCGTTCCTCGTAACTCAGGTCTGCCATCTCCGGGACCAGTTTTGTTACTGTTCGCTGGACTGCCTCAATCAACTCGATATCTTTTACTCTCCTAGGACTCCACACTGATGACGCATACTTAATTCTGTGCCTGATCAGCCCTTTGTAGAGGTAGTTGAAGGTCATTTTGTCCATATATACGGAAGACCTTCTGACAATCCCCACAAGCCTATTTGCCGACGAAATGATGTTGTGGCAATGAGTGATGAATGACATATTGTTATCTATTTGAACCCCTAGATCCTTTTCAACACTTCTTTCCTTGAGGAACACTTTGCTTGAGCCTTCCCCCATACTGTACTTGTGATACGCTTGCTTGACTTGGCGTTTTTATCCATATTTTCTCTTTCTCAATTTGCTTGACCCGATGCAGAGGTCACATATATATGTCTCCGACATTACATTCACTGTGTTTCATGATATTTGTTAATATCATCATCCACATCTTTATTGGGACGGGTTAAGCGGTAATTTTTGTAAACCTATGTTCATAGTGACGTATAGCTGTTGTCCAATAGAACCCTACTGTCCTCGTTTTACGAGCCAGTTTGATCCTCCATATTTGTACCCTTAACTCCAAAATGAGCTTTATTTGTATTTAGAAGAATATGGCAAATGTTGCAACAGATTGTCTGTCTTTATTTTATATGAAATAACCTATAAAAATACATGATTTTCTGCTCAATCCAATTGCATTGAGTGATGTTCATTTCGGTGCGCCTTTATCGTTTAGATTAATTGCTAGACCACAGCAGGCGGCCCCGCAGAACATGAGAAATTGCATGTCAATGTAATTAAAATTACAATATTTTTGTAATTTACCAACCTTCAATCGTCACGATGTAAAAACTTCGAGATCAGATTAGAGGTTGTCTAAAACTGTCTACATTTAATAGTTGTTTATAAAGACGTTCACATCTATCAAATCAGCAAGATAGTTTGATATCAATCAACAGTCTATTAATAAAAACAGCAACCTTACATCTCTTCGATTGAAGCTGACGTCAGTTGATGCATTCGCGTCAAAGTAACCAAGAATAATCGACGAAGCATGACGAGCTTTTGTTAAATTTGGAAACATTAAACGGGTTTCTCCGTTTATAACCACTTAACATTCATTTTCATTGCATTTTAAACGTAGGCTTGTATTTATTCTATATGCACGGAATAACGTTCCACTATAACATAATTTCATCTTGGACAAGATGTGGGCTAACTAAACAAATTCGGGGAAGGGACCTTTCATTCAGGAACGAGCATTAGATATCGCAGATAAGATCACCCGAGATGAGTATAACCTTAAGGTGGTGAAGGCTAGTGGATTGCTTGGTACATACTAGTGGATTGCTTGGTACATACCAGTGGATTGCTTGGTGCAGACCAATGGATCGCTTGCTTGGTGCAGACCAGTGGATTGTTTGGTGAAGATCAATGTATCGCTTGCTTTGGGTAGATCAATGGATGGCTTGGGTGGACCACTGGCAACTAGTGTGTACCATACTACACCCCAGTGATGGCAGCTAGTCTGGATTTGTGCTTTGTATGAGAAGTACGGAGTGTATTATAGAGAATGGCGGTGGGCCAGTGTGCCGTTCCTTTTGTTCCTATATCCTATGCCACAAACAATCCTTTCCTCTTTTGCACTTGCAACCTTTCTGCACGACCCGGATTGCAATTGCGTAGCGTATACACCACATAAAACATCGGTTGTCTTTGTTTTCTATGTTCACTATAGCCTTGTTGCGTAGTAGTTTCTCTGGCAGTTTGATTATTGTGTAGTATGGTTTCTCGCGTGGTGGTGCGGGTGTATATATATATATATATATATATATATATATATATATATATATATATATAGAGATATATATATATATATAGAGATATATATATATATATATATATATATATATATATAGATATATATATATATATATATATAATACCTATACGTATATATATATGTATATATATATATATATATATATATATACTCTGTATATATATATATATATATATATATATATATATATATATATATATATATATATAGATATCTATCTATATATATCTCTCTCTCTATATATATATATATATATATATATATATATATATATATATATATATATATATATCTATATATATATATATATATTGGCCCTGTAGAAAGCGCATATAGGGCCAGAACCCTCTCCCGGGTGGGCCAAAACCCCCACTGTCTATACTACTCAAGGACATGAGATTGGTGAGAGGGAATCCAGAGGTAATCGTTAGGTACCTTGCTCTAACTCAAAGCTACGGAGCGAGCTCGCGTTGAGAGGCTAGACTGCGTTTCATCACATGATCTTACATTACCGCAGTCTATTTTAAAGCTCTCTTGATGATAATGCTGTTCAATGTTAGGCTGTATGCATATTGCTAGCACTAAGAATTGGTCTGAACATGGCTATAGGGCTATGCTTCAACAACAGGCTCAGTTTATATTGATTACAAAAGGAAAGGCATCAGTTGTTTGTGTCAATGAATATTTTTGTTCTTTTGTTTATAAATAGCAATATTCTCTGAATCAGTAAAGAGTTTGGCATCCTATCCTGTACTCAACGGCGGCTTCATATACCGCTAGTTACTATAAACCCCAGCGAGCATGGTAATAAACCCATCCCACGACGTCTAAAGGAACAGACAGTCCAACAACGACTAATGAATGTTTTGCAATTACTCAAAAAAGCGATCGCTAACATCAAGGTAGTAGTATAGAGACTGGGGGTACGAGTGCAGTTTCAAAATGGACGCACACGAGCCAGCGAACCGCTCGCACCTCCCCCTCCATATGGTACGTTGTTATAGGAGCGCACTTTTACTCCAGAGCAACCCAACTTTCGGCTACCTTTTTTTCTGCCAAACCAAAACAAGCCTTCCTCCAGACTCTCCAACAAACAAACCCCAACAGCCAAAACCAGCCAAACCAGCGAAACCAGCCAAAACAGACAAAACCAGCCCAAACAGACAAAACCAGCCATCCCAGCCCAAACTGACAAAACAAGCCTAACCAGCCAACCCAGCCAAACAAGCCTAAACGCGCCCCAGAGCCAAAACAACTGACAACCAAGACCATGCACCAACAACACCCTCCACTCGGTCAACCAATCCACCAGAACCCGCGCAAACCCTCTCTCCCCTATATCGGTAGCCAAAGAACAAGCAAGTGAACTAATGTACCCCAAAGAGTAAACACTATGCCATCCGACAATGCAGCACACAGAGCAATCACCATATCGCTCCAAGACATGGGCCTCCGGGCTAGAAAAGTCGTTTCCGCCCATTTCCTCCTCGAAAACACCTACGACAGCAATCAGGTCCCCGACATAGCCGAAGTCGATCACCTCGAGGGCAACCTGGGCAAAACCTACCTCCAACCACTTTCGGGCCTCCAGCCGTTTGTAGACGATCTCTATGTCTTTGGATATCTGCACTCCTGCGACCATGTTTCCTTCCGGGGTAAGGTCCTCTGCACAACGGGGGAAAACGGGGCTGCCAAGAACGTCGTCTCCAAGATCGCCCTGGCAGCCAGAGAAACCATTGGCGAGGATATGCCTTTCCTACACACCGCCCTGCTGCACACCGTTTGCCTCTCCGGCAGCGGTGTTGTCCGCAAGACTCTCGCGAGGATCGAGAAAGACACCAACAACGAGCCAAACAAGCTTGGGAAAGGCTCTACCCGGGAGAAAAGCGACCGGCGGTATTCGTCGCAGAGATAGCAGTCTTCGAGGTCCCAATGGAAACCCTCCAGGAGCGCCTTCCAGCCTTCCAGCGCCACCTCCTTGTCCATGGATATTGCATCTACTCGATCGACTACACCAGAGACTTCTCCAGCGTGCTAGACAAGGAAGCCCTTTTCTCCCACCTCCACGGGCAAGGCTTCGCAGAGCAGGGAGACATCTCCTTCGCCATGTCCAGCAACCAGCCCACCATCATTGACAACACCGCCTTCGTCTGGGAAACACGTCTGCAGCTGGATCCAAACCAACGGGAGAGGCTACACCATACGCACCAAAATCTACAACAAGGTCGTCTCCAATTTTGAGGCGGGAGAGGTCCGGGAGCCGGGAGGGGCCACCTAGCCAACAATGTCGACTGCCCAAACAAGTACCTGGGCAAAACCTTCTCCCACCCAGACGGCCAAGGCAAGTGCTGCTCCAGGATCGAGGTCTCGTTGTACGCTTGAAGCGGAACAGCCCTCTCTGCAGCCACCGCCAGTGAGCTCCTCGAAGACACGCTCGAACTTGTCTCGCCCCAGGAGAAGCCGCTCTTCGTGGTCCAGCCCCCAGCCAGCCAGTGGAACGCCCTCATCAAATCTCTCGACCGCTGCCTCGTCTTCGCCGACCGAGAAATGGGGACAATCTTAGTGGCTTGGTACGCCCATCGAGCCACAGGCAGAATCTCTGGCATCCGGGTCCAGCCTACAAAGGCCAACGTCGACTCTGACGCTAGCTGGGAGAAAGCAATCCTTAGAGCTGTAGGGCACTTTGGTTTCCGCAACTGCACAATCTTCCGGGTAGACATCCCTCCCTCCGACGACGAGACCATCGAGCTTGCCCCGCTGCGCTGCTACACCAAAGACGGCGAGATCATCCTCGCAGCCTCCAAGCTATATGCAGAGGAGCAACAACTGGCGCAGAAGGAGGAAGAGAGCAGGGCCTACGCAGAGGTCGTCCCAGCGCCACCAAGGCCAGAGATCCACAAAGCAATGGACTTGGCCCCAGGAGAATACAACTGCCGCCGTGTCGCCAAAACCACCTACCGAGGCAAGGACCAGACAATCCTCTTCCTCCAGCCCGTACACAACACCGGAGAGCTCTATAGGGAGACTCTCTCGGTTTGCGGCTTCTTCCTGGAAAAGGAAATGGCTGCCCTTGGGGGCGTTGCGACCTTTGAGGCAGCGCAGTACTCCTTGCAGTGCAAGCTTGGAGAGCCGCGGACAACCCCGCAGAAGAAGAAAGACAGACTCGCCACACTAGCCAGGTTTGTGGCTTAGGACACCAGCTGTCCAGCCCTAGTACAGAAGAGCAAGTGTCCTCTATCTCCCACAGCATACAACCGGCCCAAGGCCCACGACCGCCACTGTTTCGAGTGGTCTTTTTCTACCCACCCCAACACCTTCGGCTCCTCCACCACAGAGGAAGCCTCTGTTTCCAGCTCCTCCAAACCACACGTTCTCGCCGAGGCACACTGGATAGCCCTCCAGAAGTGGTGGTATGGAAAGAAGCACGGCTCTCCAGTTTTCCATTCGAGTTCCATCTATACAAACCAAGATTTTCCCCTCTATATTGTGTGCCCGCCGGTCAATTCCATGTAGAAAGGATCCCGAATTGGGGGCCGGCCGGCTAGATGGTTTGGGTTTGGAAGACTGGGTGGGTGGGTGTGGGTTTGGACTGGGTGGACCAGTTTTGTGCTGGTAAAACTGGTGCCGGTGCTAGCAAACTGGTGTGCGGTGCTTGCAAACTGGTGCTGGTGCTAGAACCAACCATCTGTTAGACCTTGCTGTTGGTATGGTATAGAACATGCAGAAAAAGGAACTGTCCGAAAAAGAAATAGAAGAGATCCGGGCCCTGCGTGGGATCTCCACAGGAAACGAGATCCGAAAAAAATTACGGCATAGGCACCACCAGGCTGTACAAAATATGGGCGAATGGGGGCGAGAGGGAGGTTCCCAATGGGAGCGAGCCAGAGGTGCCCAATGGGGATATGTCGCAAAAGATAGAGAAAAAGCTGGAGGAGTCCGTGAGGCTGGTGGGGCGGGTCACCTCTGGTGGGCTAGAGGAGGATCCTAGGGTTGGGGCTGGTGTGGGGCCCAGTCTATACGATTTGTTGTATGCTATCCAACGGGTGGAATGGAAGGTGGAAGGGTTGGAGAGAAAGGTAGACGCCTTTGCAACAGACGTGGAGGACAACAACTTGGAAAACAATATAGAAAAGGTTGGAACCAATCTAGGAACCATTGCGGACCTAGCAACATTTTCAACAAGATTGCAAATGGCGGGATATGCATTTCTTGCATGGAAGGTCTGGAAAATCACAAAAAGCCACATGGAAGCCGCATCAAATTTCCTACCAGAACCGGCCCCAAAGCCTCGGGACAATGCACCCCGACCTGCGCTAGATAGGCGGGACTCTTTCTACAGGCAATAGGAGCCAGGGCAGGCAAATAGATTGCTTGGGGCAGACCACCATTGGGAGAGGCTAAAGGGCAAACAAATAGATCGCTTGGGCAGACCAACATTGGGAGAAGCTTTGTAGGCTATAGGGCTTGCTTCCTGGTTGGCTGGCAGTTGGTTGGCGGGTTGTCTGGTGGGTTAGCTGAGTTGGCTTGTTTTGTCTGTTTGGGCTGGTTTTGTCTGTTTGGGCTTGTTTTGTCTGTTTTGGCTTGTTTGGCTGGTTTGGTTGGGGCAGATTGGTCGACCGAGTGAAGGGTGTTGTTGGTGCATGGTCTTGGTTGTCGGTTGTTTTGGCTCTGGGGCGCGTTTGGCTGGGTTGGCTTGTTTTGTCTGTTTGGGCTGGTTTTGTCTGTTTTGGCTTGTTTGGTTGGTTTGGCTGGTTTTGGCTGGAGGAAGGCTTGTTTTGGGTTGGCAGAAAAAAAAGGTAGCCGAAAGTCGGGTTGCTCTGGAGTACAAGTGCGCTCCTATAACAACGTACCATATGGAGGGGGGAGGTGCGAGCGGTTCGCTGGCTCATGTTAGAACATTTTGAAACTGTGCTTGTACCCCCAGTCTCTATACTACTAAGGTGAATTATTATCACTCGTCTGATGGGGTTTCCACAATTTCATGCATTCTATTACGCCTTAAAACTTTAGGTGACCTTCCCTGTAAACGATCTATAGATATTATTTTGCTTTGCAATGGTTTCATTTGCAAGACAATGTACTACTACACCAGTACTTTTGCATCATTTCAAAGTTAATGCACAGCAATTGGGGAAAAATTGCCCACATTTGTTTCAGATCTGCCATTCACAGAGGTAGCTATTTTTTTTTTTTTGTCTTCTAGCAAACTGAAAATCAGCCCACTGGCCCTTTAGTTAGTATTGAACTGCCCCTTCAAAGCAATCTGCATGAAGACCTTTTGTAGTATCTTTGTTACAAAATATGTAGTGGGGTCATACAGGAGGCCATCAGAGACATTGACCAGATTGCCATAGTCACCAAAATATGTCTATCTGATGCATTTAAATGCAATGTAAAACAATTTTAATTCAGTTTTGTCATAAGTAGCAGAGCTTTGAGGGATCTTGGGTTCTTGTTTCGATTTGATCATAAGATGCACGTTTCCTTGTTCTGATACACACTCACCTGGTTGCAGGTGTGACTTGATTGTAATCCTTTCTTGGTATAGGAATAAGCAATCTTGATAATTTTTCAATATTGCCACTTTGAAAACAGCCTACACAATTAAATTATTCTATTATTATCATCACTAAATCCCCTTTGTCAAATGTCAACTAGGGCCTAGCATCACATCAGCATCAATATACACAATGTATCAATCTTTGATATGCAAGACAAGATTATTTATTAAGAATCCCATCTACATAGCGCATCATTGGTTGGTGTAAAAAAATAACTTATTTTCTGTTTTACTCACCAAGTATCATCATCACACATTAAAACATCGACTTGCATTGCATTGTTACTGTTGTCAATTCTTGTTCACACAGCCAAAAAAAACTGGCATCTTATTTGACTCACCAGTAAATTGACACTAAACTCTATAACCAAAATGAAGTTATTCTGGTTGCAAAGAACCAGTGCAATTCTACAGCATTTAATCATAAGATGCACGTTTCCTTGTTCTGATACACACTCACCTGGTTGCAGGTGTGACTTGATTGTAATCCTTTCTTGGTATAGGAATAAGCAATCTTGATAATTTTTCAATATTGCCACTTTGAAAACAGCCTACACAATTAAATTATTCTATTATTATCATCACTAAATCCCCTCCCATTAAAAGCTTCAAATGTCAACTAGGGCCTAACGCATGCCACGTGATATCACATCAGCATCAATATACACAATGTATCAATCTTTAACAAATACTCCACTTCATTCAATTATGCAAGACAAGATTATTTATTAAGAATCCCATCTACATAGCGCATCATTGGTTGGTGTAAAAAATATAACTTATTTTCTGTTTTACTCACCAAGTATCATCATCACACATTAAAAACATCGACTTGCATTGCATTGTTACTGTTGTCAATTCTTGGTTCACACAGCCAAAAAAAACTGGCATCTTATTTGACTCACCAGTAAATTGACACTAAACTCTATAACCAAAATGAAGTTATTCTGGTTGCAAAGAACCAGTGCAATTCTACAGCATTTAATACTTCAGTTGTGCAGTATAGACTTAAAACATGACATTATAATATTGAAATCAATATTGTAACATAAGTTACCTTTTTTAAAATGACCACCATTAAGCAGAAATAAGTAACCACTACATATAACATGGCCTAATATCTACTTGATTATTTAGTAGATGACCGATCAAACTTGTTTTTGTTTTCAGCTTCCTCCACACTCAATCTGAAGCGCTCTATTTGGGCTCTGTTCCCATGCAACCTGTTCACACAGACATAAGCCTTGGTTAGCTTATAATTGATGACTTAGACTAGCCATGACACACCCTGACTGTATGTAGCTGTGACAGACATTTGGCCAGTCCCGAGAACAAAACCCGTGGGCATGGATGACAAGCTCACCTAGCCCGGGACCTGGCTTCATTGAGATAAGCCAGACTCCTCTTGTCTCTCTCATCCAACATCCTCCTCATCTTACCATGAGAAAATCTGAAAATTACAATATATATACATATGTCATTTTAAGAAGAATCAACATAAACAATTGGGCAACCGCAATGTAAAAACCAGTTTCTGATAAGAAAAATACAACTTTGAACTATTGTGTTTTTGCATGAGAGCACAAGATGAAAGAAGAATTGATGTGGCTGCTCACTTGAATGCACCGACAAAGATGAGGCAGCCGATTCCCACGATACCCAGGCAGAGAGCGGCTACGTGACCATTAGACTTCCTACGTACACCCTTAATACCGTAGTAATTATCAGAGCCATAATGGGCATCATGGTATTTACTGCGGTCACGCATGTGGAAGATAGAATCATCCCAGTAGGGCTGCTGCTGCTGGGTGCTGCTAACACACCGCAAGCACATTAAGTCAGAGAATACACACTCATTGAATAATTACACTACCTATTGGATTGTTTCTAATTGCACACTAGAGAAGCTAGTATGATTTACCTGGCACCATTAGGACTTGTCCCAGGGGGAGGATGGTTCTGAGGTCGGTATACAGGAACCATTAAGTTGTGGTCATATTCTCGTCTAGATGAGGGCTTGCTCAGGATGGTGTACGCCTCATTTAACGCCACAAATTTAATGTGGTTCGATGGATTACCATGGTTCTTGTCTGGGTGAATCTGACACACATAACAATACAATACAATGCAATGTGATCCTAACAGTAACCTGCTATCAATAACAGCCGGAAGCAACTAAAGCAACACTTATTTACCTCTTTCGAAAGTTGCACGAAGGCAGCTCTGATATCTACATGGGAAGCATCTTTTTTAAGTCCAAGAATTTCATAGTGAGTTTTCTCTTTGTTGAGCTTGTAAGACTCAGAACTGCATCATAAACAAGGCTAATATCACTTCAAAATCTGCAAATACTCCAAGAAGAAGAAGATTGTGTCTTTGATATTGCAATTTAGAAATGAGAATATGAGACCTACCTTAGATTGGCATTGACTTGAGAGAGGAAAAGAGGTTTCTTGCTGAGCAGTTTCATGCAGCGACTGCACATGGGAAGTGAAGCAGACTGCATGCTGCTTCAGTTTGTCACACCTTCATGACAGCAGCATCCAACTGGCAAACCTACCCCCAGTAGGGTTATCCAAAATCACACATGTCATAATGCTGTATTCAGTCCAATAAGTTATCATGTTGCTACAAGCAGCCAAGCCCTTGTAAGGGCTGTCTAGACTATCCCTTGACAAAACAGGAGGTCAATAATACCTCTACCTCTTTAGACATGATTTTCAAATACAATTTATGACAAGATTAAATCAAGATACTACATTGGTGCAAGAATTTTCTAAACAATAGCAAAGGTCAGGCAGAGATGATTTTAAGAATGCAAAGACACATTTCATCTTAAGAAATCTTATTTTGGCCTCGCTTTTATAAAAAACCGCACAATTAAAAGTAACGGACAGATGTTAGAAAATGTGCCATCAAAAATGATTCTACATTGGATTTACTAAGTACAAATACCTCACGGGTCAAAGGTCATGTGGAGCTAACTTTTGGTTTGCAAGGAGCCACTATCATTGGAGGGGTCTATGTGTAGTTTGAGACAGCTAGCTTGCTTTTTAAGGAAATGTGCCAACATAATTTATTTTTTACACAAGTGTTTCTCAAATATCTCAGAAGTTTCAAGTCAAATCTTTAGTTTGCAAGCAGCAAACAACATCAGAAGAGTGCATGTTTAATTAGAGGCAGCAAGCTAGCATTTTAAGGAAACCTGCTATCAAAAGTATCCTCCATTTGATTAAGAAAGATTTATCATGTTTTTCTCGAAGTCATAAAGGGGGAATATGTATTCAACGATATTGCCTTGACAATTTAAATAATAACATTGCTGGATACCCACAGCCACATGGCGAATGAAACTGCAACTGCATTATGTGACGTCACATTTTCCAAGATGGAGGTTGATGTCAACGAAAGCTGTGATTCTCAAAGTTTTTGCGACAGTTGCTAAATAGTCATGCGACAGTGGATAACCAAAATAGTGGCATTCACGAGATATTCATCCCAAATCTTGATTCACATAGATACATAAGTACATAATATTGATGTGGAGGGCCGACCGCTCAATATATCATTTTTTCCATTGCGTTGGCTTAATATCGGGTCAAAGCGCCCCTGGGACAAAACGCCCTTGGGGGTGCTGGGGGTGAGGGCGTGCTGAGATCGCAAGACTTGTACTAAAAACGAATACTAGCATGTTAACTACGTTTTACTTGAGCATTCGCATCATAGGAACATGCAGTTGTTGCCAGCTGTGAGTGAGTTTGGGGGCTTTCCCCACGGCGATAAGGACACTCTCTGCCAGTGTCAAGCCTCCTCATAGCTATGAGGAAAGCCCCCATAACACCCTAACGGCCGTTTGACCTGGGGGCGTGTTGACCCGTAATCCGTTGGCTTCCATCTATGCAAGAAGATATATACATATATGTTTATCAACGTCAGACCAGGGCTGCTTTAAATGAAAGTCATATACAATTAAGTGTGGCATCAGAAGCCATTTCATGCAGAACATGTAACAACGCTTCAAATTCCTCTAGCTGACACACTCAGCGGCATTTTAGAAAGTAAGTTTGAACACAACAAACAAATTTATTGTTAGTTAGTTTGAACACAACAAGCAAATTTATTGTTATAGTGTCAAGACGTCTGAGTAGACATATTTAGAATAGACCAGTTCGGACTCCCGCGAGCGCTGCACTTCCGGTCTCGGGTCTAAGGTCAATTTGGGAAAACTTTGTGTGTATTTGATGTGGATGTGTGTTTTGCTGCCTGGTTGTGATATGTCGTGCCTTTCCAGCGTGTTTACTTCTGCTTTAATTTGCTATTTATGCTGAATGTGCCTCAGTATGGCTTCAGAAAGAAGTTCCACGTTTAGTAATCAAGAATAATGATGCACCATACAAGCTTTACCGTCATCACCATCAGAGAAGTACCCAACGCTCACATGCACCATTGGTTGCTCAGAAATTTTCATTGAGAGACCACGCAACCTAAAGCTGCAAGCATACACTTTTGCTGTAACAGCATGAGAACGCAACAGTGTACAGTATTATTTACACCAACGCTAAATTTATCACATGCAAGAAGGTAAATTCCTTCATGAGCAATTATAATTAATAACTTAGATCTGTCTAGCCCTCCTATTAGATAAACATTTACTTCACAAGTTGGGGGTGCAAGTGGCAGATTGCTGCACATATAACAAGAATGTCATCAATGAGAGGCACAAGTGAGATGGGCAAAACACCTTTAATTATTTTGAACCACTTAATCCTGTAGATGGCATGCTTTTCAATTTTACGATTAACAGCTTTGATCCACTTATCATGCATTTGTGGATCACGATGCTGGGTTGGAAAGGGTCAAAAGGAAAGGGTGCGGGCAAGTGTAACCAGCCGACCCATTGTTACATTGGTGGAAAATGTTTTCTTCCACAGATTTAGTTGATAATTGCTGTTGCCACAACCAACAATTGCACAAATTCGACTCATCTTCTAAATATAGTGGATCACTTTACTTGCGTACTTCAGAATTGTCTCGTACAATGCACTCAAACGTGGAGTTGGAGTGGAATGATTTTGTGTTATTTGGTGCTGATTATATACTCTCAGCTGGTAGGCCAGAGCGTCTCAATGAACATCAAATGACTGCATTAGGCTGTATGTAAAAGTTTATTTCATTGCTCAGTTTGCAAGGTGCTGTAACAGCATTTGGAGCTTTATTTTGAGGTTGTACGCCAAAGTGACGCAAGTCATAATGCCAGGATGGGTTTAACATAAGCAATGGTTTAGACGTTCAACATATAAGCTTTCAAGACTTGTGATCGACTCAAAGTAACGCGAACCATCTGGCCAGGACTGGAGCAGCAAAGGTTTTGACATTTAACATATTAGTTTTCAAGACCTCAGGTGATTGAGTCAAGACGTTCAGTTTATTAATGCAAAACAGCTGTTGTGATGCTCAGCAGATTTATTTGAAAGGCTGGAGATCAAATAAACTTTGTGAATATTATTACATGCATCTCAATTATATACATGTATTAATTAACTATCTAATTCGCATAGAAACATATGAAGTCAACGATCGCAAACGCGGCCTGCCTCGCGCCAGGCAGGAGTTTTCCCGAATTAACCTTTGACCCCGCACATCGGAACTCCGAACTGGTCTATACCGTTCGACCAGGCCTAGTGCCAAATTAGCCGCGCACGACGGTAACAGTAATATAAATATACGGTATGTCGTGCACGGCAAAGTACCAAATGTGAAATAGATTGGTTTTTGATAAAGATTCTCCAGTAATCAATTTACTGCCCATGAATAGATAAAAACCTAAAAGACGATGGTATTCATCGCACGACACTATCTGATTAATTCTTGCCTCTTGATTCACTGTTTCCTCTGACTCCGGTGATCACAAACAGCTACAGACTATTTCATAACATAGTCACTGACTGCCAACAATCGTCTTAGGTAATGTGAAGGTCGGCAGTGGCGTAAAATACTGTCCTGCTTGTCAACTTTTCGTTACAGTCTGGAAAATACATAAGAATGAACATCAGACCTAAATGGGATAGCAGGCCTCTTGAATAACTTAACTCGATTCTTAAAATGCTGCAATTTTCCAACATTATATCATACATTTCAAGCAAGATTATTGAGTCATTTTTAGACTCGAGATCCTGTGTTTCTTTTTCATAACGTCCTTAGGTAACTCGCTTTCCAAGTTTAAGCTATCATGACGTAAAATATGGTCATAACGCATCAAAGCTATCATAATGGTCGAAACAAGGGAGCATCATTCGTGTATCATAACGTCGAAGAGCGAGCAGCCAAATTTAGCTATATTAAATCATAACGTTATTAAATGTCATAATGTTCCAGCGCATTGTCTTTGCATCATGATTTTCACCGATCATAACGTCTGATTACTACAGTCATTCCAGTTACGATTCATAATGTTATTTTGGTCATAATGTCTCTGTGTAATCATAATGGTCTATCTGTAATGTTACTCGGAAGTGATATCATCATAGCGTAATCATTATTATTCATCAATAAAATATTTCGTTTCTGACAGCCATCTTGTACGTCATGATGACCATGAGCGGCAAACATTTGTGAATCATAACGTTCCCAACTTATCGACACGAATCGCTAGCTCCAGCGTTGCTCCGGTCGAACGGTAATATAAATATATACAAAGACGTCTTGTGGGGCAGCGTTCCATCACCATAATTTCTACTATTAAGAGAATATTTGAATATTACGATGATCTATGGTGGCGAGTTACCATTGCAGAGGCGGCGCTTTCCCTTCTTGGTATCTAAGTTCTTTGATGATATGTATATATATGTACTAGGTGGCGCTGCACCGCGGCGACACGCAGTCTAGTGTGTGCTCGTGTTTTTCTGTCGTTTTCCTCGTGTTTTGGCCTTTGTTGGGCTTGTGTTTTTAGTGCAGTGTGTGAATAAGATCGTCTACAACATCTTTGAATCAAAGGATATATCTGTATCTGTTGGACTTTCTCATCAGCTGCCCAGGAAGGGACATTGTGTTTTTCCCGCTGCTCAACTACGCGCTTCACTTCTCGGAAAGCCACGTGCTTTGCCTGGTCCTGTTTCCAGTGTCTTTCGCACTCTTCGACCTTGGAAACTACATCAACGTCACCAAACGACCAGCCGTCTTTCTGACCACCGCATCAATAATGACAATATGTAACGTGAGTTGCCGATCATGTGACGACCGTGTGCAAATAAAGCATATGCTACACCAGGAAGGAACTGCTCGATATCTGCGGGTCACTGCTTCTTCATCACAGCACCCGTCTTCCAGCGCCATCTGGAATTTTCCTGCCAAAACACGGGTCTAGCAGGGGCTGGGACACGAGGATATTATCTTATCTTATCTTATATGTGGCTCTGCTAGCTTGCTTCATAAGAAAACATGGGTCGGTGTATATAGTAGGGCTGTCAGTAATTTTTTTTCAAATTCATTGAATACCGTTGAAATTATACATGAAGATAGGTATACTCATGAGGAACATATATATATATGTACTCTATATATATATATATATATATATATATATATATATATATATATATATATATATATATATATATATATACAACGTCAGGTATCGATGAGAGATATATGGTACAATTAAACCAGTGATGGTTTAAAGTCTGAGGTCACTCACGCCTTAAAGCAAAAAATTTGTCAGATAAAGATTCAAATGCGAATTGTTTAACCGCAATGGTTATGAATATTTGTGTGCCATTACGCAGCTTATATAAGGCTGGGGCGAACTCATGATAAACTCGGCATGTACTCCGTGAACGAATCTGACACGAAACATGGTTATCTCTTTGATGTGTTAATTCTGGGTGGTGCCCTTGGCGACAAGCAGCTCGCGCAACCGTCGCAGTAACTGTCGGCAGCTCAACATCTACTCTATGAACCCTAACTGCCGAATTCCACGCGTCAAAGCAAGCGGCATATTGCCTTTGAAGGTACTGGCCTGTAACGGATAATTTTAGAGTCTACAACCCCAAATATATAAATCAGGTACCAAGATTCGAATGACATAATACTGATAAGGCAAGATATGCGCTCTCCCGGTGCGGGCATGACAAAATCGAACATGTTGAAGTCTAAAATACGACCGAACGGTCCATTTAATAAGAAAATAAACTAGACTCAAGTGTTCCACTATACTTGAATTATCCCCATATATAGATGGATAATCGGAGACAGATTGATAAATGAACGAAAATCGACTTTGTTTGACCCCAAGCGATCAGTTGCGTAAGCGATCTTGAGTCGGCCGTGTGAAGGCATGCCATACGCTCTCCCGGTGGGGGCATGACAAAATCGAACATTTTAAAGTCTAAAATACGACCGAACGGTCTATTCAATAAGAAAATAAACTTGACCAAAGTGTTCCACTATACTTGAATTATCCCCGTATATAGATGGATAATCGGAGACTGATTGATAAATGAACGAAAATAGACTTTGTTTGACGACGAACGATCAGCGGTGGTTGCGAGCGTGCACAGCCGTGTTGAGTCAAGGCAAGGTTGACCCTGATACGGGCTCACGGGGCGAGCATGCGATGATTGGACAACGTTTTGAAGTGCAAAATACGGCAAAACGTCTCCATTTAATAAGAAAGAAACTTCACCCATTTGTAACATCATACTTAAATTTGTCAAAAGTGTGTACCTATGTCGTGTGCCTCTGATAAAATTGGGAAAAAAATACATTTGTTTACACCGTAACTTTTTGTAGGTAAATCATTTTATTTTCCCTTTGGCCGTTTTTTTTAGATTTTATATGATCATGAACATTAGAATGTCATCTTGTCATTTACTAAACAATAAAACAATACGAGTAAGGAATGCGAACCGATTTAGAGAATTCAAAACGGGCCAAATCTTGAAAAGTCAAGAATTTTAACGTATTGCTCCACAAACACACAATATTATTGAAATTCAATACGTTAGCTCTTGTTTGATGTATCATTCATCCATGTATCTTAAATATAAATGCCAGTTAGAGCAAGTTGAAAAAAATTGGAAATAACATTGAGGCACTAGCGCGGCCGCCTGCGGCGAGGTTCGGCTGACACCCCTATATATAGCATCTTTTTTCGTTTTTAGTTTATCAAAACCAATAACCATAGCTTTAAGCTGCTGGAGAGCAGAGCTAAAATGGCACAATATTTAAAAAAAAGTGAGCACCAAATCAAAGATGACTGAACAACATTTCAAAAGAAACTATTTTAATGTTGTTTCATCTAAATAAATTCAGTACTATTCCCAGAAACTTTCCCCTTAAGTGACTAGAGTTCCACACGGTAAAGCCTTTCTAAATACAGTTAAACTGCAGTGGTGAACTTGTACCAGGTCCTGTGTCTGTAAGTGTCTCCAGGCTTCAATATGCAACTTGGAAAACTTGGCTGAAATGAATCCATAAGGCTTAATATTTCCAATTGTTTGTGGAATGATATAACAATATATAGCTCTAAATCTAACTACTCATAATTAAGAAAACAAGAAATGCAACACCTGATGGATGGCATCTGGGTAGTTCTGTGTCTCCAGTGCAAGGCAGCTGTGCATATTATACACTGCTCCGTCTTTTCCCGGTAAACCATCAAGGTAGTTGCCGGTGTACGCCTGGACCCCTGGTTGGTCTGTGAAGACCTCCATCACCCGTCCACTAGCTTCATGCACCACTCTGCCACACAAGAAAGTCCATTTTATGCACTTAAATGCCACAACAATCCAACCTCAATGACAAACAATGGATAACACCCGGCCATAGCCTCTAAAAAAACACCAGATGTTATCATCTTATAACATAATTGCAAACAATGACCATTCAATATCCACAATTCACATCAAATTACCCAGGGGCTGCATTTGAAAAAAAAGCACTAATGCACTCCAAAATAAACACAACAATATCCACTCCTACAAGGCTACATGGAATAGCAAGATAAATTTGACAAAAGTATCCAGTTTGCTGCAAGTGTTTCATTAACATTTAAAGGTGTTCAAAATTATTTGAATGACATTCAAATTACCTCACAAAGTCAGTTTAGCCCAAAGAGGTTATTTGCACTAACAATTCAATTATCATACTGAGATGTACACAGGCTTAGTAAATACAAACGTGGCAGCAAGTTTCTTGTCACCAGTTCCTTTAACACAGAAGTTATGATCCAGCCCAGGCTTGTCTCCAGCCACTTCAAGGAGACGTGTGCCTAGCATCACCGGCTCACGGAAATCCAACAATGAGCCACTCACATCAGCAAGTTCCCCTTGCAAAGCAACCAAATACAATAAATGGGTTCAAGGAGTTGTAAACAATGCTATGTTATACACAATATTATTTCTCTACTTTTACAAACCATCCTGAAAAACCATCTTTGTTTTTTGCCCATTAACTGAACATCACCTATGCATGCATACAACACTCCAGAATATTTGCACAACCTTTTGCACATCCTTCACTCACTGTTCAAACAGAAAGTTCTGATTTCTTGAACAACATCATTAAGAAAATCACTGTATTGATACACCCAACAAACCGTGAACGGTTTCCAAAATAAATATTTTTCTTAGACCGCCACACACTTTGTCTCTGCAATGAGATGTACCCCTATGATCTCAAATAGAGTGAATGTTTCTCTGGATTCATTACCAGTTGGAACTCCATCCTCAGTTTTAGGTGTGTATTTTTCAGCGTTGATCATCACAGTGTGGTCATAAATATCCTTGGATTTCTAGAACAATAAAAACAAAATAACAAATCTTCAAATATTGATTTCATCGAAAGAGTTTTATATATTCCATTGAGGGTGCGAATAGTAAATAATCAAGCCACAAGTAATTAAACACAGAGCTTTGTAGTCATACATCAAATATCTGCAGGCATATAATGCAATAGCCATAATGGCAACAAGTGGAATGCCTTTTTGGTGAAACTTACATGCCCAGCCAAATTGAAGTAGACGTGGTTAGTGAGGTTGATTGGAGTTGCCTTGTTGCTTATTGCTGTGTAGTCGATGAAGAGTTCATTGTCTTCTGTGAGAGAATAAATCACAGTGAGAGTGACCTCCCCAGGATAACCAGCATCTCCGTCAGGGCTGATTAACTCCACACACAGCTTATCATCTTGGATGGAACCCTTCCATAATTTCTGCAACATTTTTCAGACACATCCTGTGTTTGAAAGCAGTTGTGAACATAAACTAATATCATTCTGCAACAAATAGATGAAGAACATTCTCTAGCCTACTGATCCATGAGCTCAGGTGCTTACCTTGTCATAACCTGAAGAGCCTCCGTGCAGATGGTTAGGTCCATTATTAATCTCCAGTTTATATTCTTTTCCATCAAGAGAAAACTCTCCTTTATGGATTCTGTTTGCTACCCGCCCTATGAGTGCCCCGAAGAAAGGAGGGTTTTCCTCATATCCTGTCATTTCACAAATTCTTTTGTTAAATAAGGGTAGATTAACATGATGAAATAATTATTTAAATGCATATACACTTTTTGCTCAGTATTCTCATATGAGATGACTTGATTTGAGGTAATAAGCAGAACCAATGCCACCTGCAACAGTATCGAATCCCGTGGCGACATCATCTAAATGTCCCTTTTTGTCAGGAACTATAACAGATGTTATAATGCCTCCCAAGTCAATTATGTCCACCTGAACACCATTCTGATTCTTCAAAATATACCTGTGCAAAACCATGGCAACTGATGATGCTGAATGAATAATGCTCATGTAGCAACAATAAGCTGTACAATGTCCTGCCTTATTCACTTACCTTTGAAAATTTGTATAAGGTTACTAGCATGAAAAACATATTTCAACTTGAAGGTTATAGTTAAGCAAATTAACCAGCATTAATACTCCTGAAACAATGCATCTAATCATGTCATAATGTTAGAGTGTACCTTAACTATGGTATAAAATTAAGCCATACTTTGTAACAGTCCTGCCATCAGAGGTTGTCCCAAACACCTCCGTGCCTATCTTCTGAAACTCCATTGAACTAGGCACCAGCAAGCAATCTGTGTAACAAACCTAATATATAAATGTCAGACAAAAGCTAACTAATTACATAGGATTGAAACTTTGATCAGGATAGTCTCTTTTCTTGTGACATCAGATTGTGTGTCATGTTTATTGTTCTCAGCTGCCAATCATATTTTTGAAGCATTTTGAATACTTGTGATAGTCGCCAATCAATAACACTGTTTTCACATTGAAAATTAGACTGTAACTGAATGAGAAGACCACTTGGTCATTATATTGCCTTTTGATTTCAATGCTTTACATTTTAGCCATCATCATATATTTTGTAGATATTTCCATGATCCAAAAGATGCCCCACCCCTTCTGTAGCATATTTGGTCTTCTCTCTCCAAGGCAGCAGTCATATGCTGTCAATACTTGGTCCCTGTTGTTTTAAATGTTAAACTCACAAGTGGTCTTAACCTGACACTCCTCATTCAGTTACAGTCCAATTTTCGATGTGAAAACAGTGTTACAGGAAGTATAAGTATTGTATGTTTGATGAGTATATGCTGCTCGTACATTGACCGTAAGGTTACTATGCGGACATACCATTTCATTATAATGTCCCAATTTCATGTATTCCACGCCTATGGGCATACGTAGTTGTAGAGGTTACAAGGGGTTAGTTATGCATGTCTGTAAGAAAATATCAGGGTTTCGGCAGTAACCTTACTCACAATCAATGCCAATTTTAATAAACATCAACATTGGATGAACTTTGTTTTGGTGATCATCATATTGAGGTCAGGTGGTCTTTGATTGCACAATGTTTACCAGGTGTTCATGGAGGATTGAAAGTTTTGATCTAAACTTTTCACTACTTTACATGCTTTGTCAGCAGAACATATTGGAGACCTGTTAGGCATGCATGCAATCCTGTCACATATACACATCGTTCGCAAGCTATGAAACAGTCCAACCCAAGACTTTTAATCACAAAACAAACACATGTGACCTAGCCCAAGGACCTCACATGAATGGCTGACATACAGTCTGAGTCAAACCCAATACCAAGGAATAGCGAAATAAAAGAGATTTTGACACAAACACAATTACGTCTTTTTGCCTATTTCGTTGGGTTCCCCAGACGAAAATTATGCTAACTAACTCTCCTTAATAACTGTTAGCGCACCTTTATTTATGTTGGTGTTTACAAAGTCATGGGGGAAATGGACATGCCAGCTTTTGCTTTAATAAGTCAGAAAATATTGTATTGTCATGCGCCAACTCCACTGAGGTTCATTGTATAAGATGCAGATAAACAACATTGCCTAGTACTCCATAAAGTGGAGATACTCTGCAATTAAAACTTGGTATCCAGTTTCGCCACTGCAGCTTATGGACTGGAATGAGACTGAAGAGGGCAACAGTTGAATACCGATATTCCGTCCCGATATTCCATCACTGGTGGCACCAACTCGCTCAAGGTAAATTACCAACTAGACCCCAGATTAACTCCACCCCTCAAACCAAGAGCACCAAAGCATTAATGTAAGGTAAGGTAGTCACAAGGTTTTTAAACAGCACACCAACACTTGTGTGTTATATGGTGCCAAGAAATGTTAATAGATAAGATAGACCTGATTAAGCAGCTGCCTTTTAGGATTAATGAAAATGGAGATTGAAAAGTTAAAAATGGAAACAAATAAGCTAGAACAAGTCGCCACCAGCCCAGTTGACTGAACCAGGCCATTCCAGCCTCTCGTCTAGGTGAAAGTGGTGTGTTACAGATATGGCCCTCGTAAGGACAGTTCCACTCAACCACCAGGATCCCATTATCCACCCACACGAGTCGCCAACAGGTTGCCCCCTATTAGTCGCCTCTGACGACATGCAGGAGGATACAGTGGGCCTGTTCTACCCTTGGACCCACAGGGAGTCAAAGCAATGATGTATGTCCGTATGTATGCATGTCTGTATGTATGCATATGTACGGTAGTGGTATGTATGTTTGGATGTATGCATGTGAGTATGTTTGTATACATGTTTGCATGTACAGGCATGTACGATTGTATCTGCTGTAATTTATATCATAATTTTATTCAATGGAACCGAAAGCAAGCATGTTACTTTGCCGGGCTTACTATGACTTTGACTCAGAACAGCAATACTTAAGATGGTAGACTTATAAAGTGTGTGCAAATGTACCAGCTTCTGATCTAAACCTTGCCATAATCTGCATGACATAATCAGTACTTGTCAGTGGGCCAGTCAGTTTATTTCAGAGATCTATGCCTCTGGTTATATAGAGGACATTCTCTAATAGTCATTCACTAAAAAGTCGAATCTCTGATGGGTCGAGTTGGTCATGGGTCGAGTAAGAAGTGGCTTGGGTCGAATTGGTAGCATTGCGGGTCGAGTTTGTCGTGGGTCAAGTTGTTCAAGACTCGTGTTGACTAGGCAAGGCCCAGGGGGGGGGCCCTTGGCCTTATTCTGGATAGGGGTGTGCCACGGGACCTCGAAAACCCGTACCCGTCGTACAAGGTCAAAATGGCCAAAAGCATACCCCGTCGTACAAGGTATTATGCAAATGTATAACCTGTCGTACAGATTGATGCTGAAAAACATGCCCCGTCGTACAAGTATGAGGCCCAATAACCCGTCGTACAAGTCCAGAGGCCGAAAAAAACATATCCTGTCGCGCGGCACATATATACTACCTCTATACCCCTGGTGTTTTGATGATCTGATGCCACAGTAGCAAATAGCGCGGCGCTGTCAGAGGCGGAGTTTATTTGCCTAAGAGTTAACTGGCATGCGGCATCAGTCAAATTGATGTGTAGGCCCATTGTCTCGTATTACATTATACATCCTACACAAAGAAATCGTAAATATTACTTAATCAGCTTATATACATCCTCATCGGTGCTTCCTTGTATCTTTTCGTTCATCATGATAACAGTTTAAAATTGACAAAACAGGGCTAGACACTAACGGTTGTCCGCTTGCCCGGGACAGGTGGTTCTGCTTATGGGACAAGTGAAAAGTCCCAAGTACTTGTCTTACCGGACATATTAATTACTTTGCCGATCGCGAATGTTATCTCGCGCAAACACTGAAGCCTTGAAGACTGAGGTTTCAGCGTCTTTCGATGCGCAGCCGAGCGTGTAAGACAGAATAATCAGTAACCGTACAGCACTGATCCATACTCCAGTTTCGTGTGTGGTGAAGTTCTTTGACTGCTAATAATTAAAACTCACTCAGTCATGTACGGTTTAACCTCAAGTTGCTTTATTCTACCAATACCCAATGAATCGAAAACAGAGGCACTTGTTACCACAGGGATTTACATTGGCCTGCCAGCCGCTATATTCTATGTATACATAGAAGATAGCGGCCGCCAGGCCAATGCAAATCCCTGTGCTTGTTAGGTGTCGTAGTATGCATTGTATCAATAAATAGCTAGCGTCATGACAGTGATGTAAGGTCGAACTAGTTTCAGGAGTTTAGTGAAAGGTTTTTTACGCACTATTGATTTAACTCTACGCGTTGTGACGTTGGTGCATTACGCACTGCGCTACGATCACGGAGCGCGCGAGCCAACACGTTGTGTTTTGGCGGACTGTTGTACAACCAATGTGTCAATCTGCGAGTCTGATGGTGCAGCAAACACAAAAAGTATATAAAGGGCCAATATGACCTCAACTGCTATGACCAACCAAGGAATGAAGCCACAAATATCTTGCATTTACAAGGGTCGGATTTGTACCATTTAATATTTTTGGAAACCTGTTTTCATCAAGCCGTACAGAAATTTTAAAGATACTTAACATTTACCGATTGGAGTATAAATAATTTTAATGCAATAATCTTTTTACACAAGATTTTGTATCAAGACAAACAACCATACCATGTTAACTTTCATGTCTTATGGGACAAGTAAGTTTCACACGGGACAAGTGAATGCTGGAAGTTAGTGTCTACCCCTGCAAAACGAAGTTGTACTTGTAGTGTTTGAACTTAAGAAGTTTGACGTGGACGTTTTGGTCAGCTTTCGTTTGTCAAGAACCAGCAATGAGACACCAAGACGCGTCGTCATCTAAACCACCAACATTGTTAACGTTGAAAAGGTACCATAAATATTTTACTTACATTCCAACAAAAACCCTAGGCTTTAGTCAGCTGATCAACTGTTTCTGTGTCCTCAAGCAGGTGGTCGAACCACCTCAACAAAAAGTCACATGATACCAGGGTACCACGAGGGGTCATGTGACGATACTTTGCCAGTCGAAAAAGTTAATAAAATTCAAAACCAGTACTCATTTTTTATTACAAAGCCACGATTGTGCCTTTCAAATCAAATGCATTAGTTTCAGACTCAACCACTGGGACAGCGGAGGTCCATTTGTGGTCGTGGCAATTATTGGCGGAATTTTTCAATGCAATACTTCCCGATCCCACGCCTAATCTATTTAAAGAAATGGGGGTGAAATTTACGGCTTAACCAAGTACTTACTAAGATAAGTTCTCTAATAATTTAAGTCTGGATTTTTTAGTTGGGTTTCTTATATACTGGCGTTAGATTATGTTTATTTGTGATGTGGATTTTTGTAGATCCTTCGTAATCCAAGTTTTATCCGTGTATTTCTTTCTTGTCAACCTTTTTTTATGGGAAACATTGGTTATGTAGGTGTTGTATTTTACCAGAGAATTTGCCGTATGATTCATTCGCGTCTCAATGAGAAAGCAGTGAATTTAAGTCAACTTTGTTTAGCTTTTTCTATAAACTCATCAAAAAAATTTTCACAGCACATGGAATTGTACTTTCGTTTTCAATCAGTGAAGTTTCTAGAGCTGTAGCAGAGTGACCTGCGCAGCCATTTGTGTGCCTACGACATTCTCAAAATTTGTATTGAGTGGTTTCACCCTCCAGCATAACGCATCTCCAGCCAAATATATTCAACTGGACAGCATTCCATGCTGCAGTTTAGGTTATGTTGTATAACCTGTTTGACAGAACTGTTTATACTGTGAACGCTTTTTATGAATATCCTAACTCCTCCATTTTCGGTGTGCGAGGAGAAAAATTCAAAATTATAGCCATCAATGATGTTGGAAAAAGTGTCTATGTTGAAGCGACCCACTTCACTAATGCAAATTACACAAATTTTGTGTTTAAGAGTTCCTAGATAGGCAGTGTAATGCTTGGTAAGGCTTATAATATTTATATGAAAGACAGAAATATTAGCATTTTGTCATATGACAAAGACATATTTATAAACTCTTGATCAGGATAGTAATTGCATGAATGTCATTCTGGTGACTGTGGTATCATTATTAATGTATCATTTATGCATTTTTAGATACTATTATCTTTTAGGTGGGCTTAAGTTTTATGCTTACTTCCAAAATCCCCTTTCCCAGTTGGTGATTGGACAAGTTATGAATGGGAGAGATATTACAGTTAATTCAATGCTTGTTAGTTAGCTGATTTAATATCGTTCGATGGGAACAAAGGATGAAATATATATATATATATATATATATATATATATATATATATATATATATATATATATATATATATATATATATATATATATATATATATATATATATATATATATATATATTTATATAAGATTGAGTTATTCAATTATAATCAATAATCGAAAGCAGTGCTATATATTTCGCCGATTTACTTCCGGGGGACCGATATACCCTCTTAACTCTTTGTAATAATAACTAACTAGTTATATAGGCATTGGCCTTTTGAACGATTGGTAGATCGACTTGGCCTAAACCACCCAGCGCTCCGCTCCGCTCAGCTATTCTTCAAAGCAAACAAAATGGCTGCGTATGATGGTCACGCCACTAAAAGACAGAGAACTGACGCTGAAGGATATGGAGTTCAGGCTGGGAAAAGGGTAATGCATATTTCGATATGATAACTTAATTTGTGTTCAAAAAATGTGATGAAACTGTTTCTGATTTTCGTGAAATTGCGTTCAGAACCTTGAGAGCAGAGAGATCGATGTTGTGTATTGTTCGTTATTCGAGGACCATTTGCTTGCTACAGGCACAGACGCCGGGCAAAGTTAAGACCAAATGTTTGTGCTTATTTTCATTTACCAGCCACCCTATATCTAAACTAGCCGATCATGATTTATTGGCTTTAATGACCCTGGGCAAAACCACATGAATTGTAGCCAGGACTAGCCCAACTGACCAACGTCTTGTTGGTAGGGCCTAGGCCCGGGGGGGGGCACTTGGCCTTATTCTTGATAGGGGTGTGCCGCGGGAACTCGAAAACCCATACACGTCGTACAAGGTCAAAATGGCCAAAAGCATACCCCGTCGTACAAGGTATTATGCTAATTTATAACCCCTCGTACAGATTGAAGCTCAAAAACATACCCCGTCGTACAAGTATGAGGCCAAAAAACCCGTCTTACAAGTCAAGAGGCCGAAAAAACATACCCAGTGGCGCGGCACATATGTACTACCTCTATACCATTAAGTGCCCCCCCCCCCCCCCCCCCCCCCCCCCCCCCCCCCCCCCCCCCCCCCCCCCCCCCCCCCCCCCCCGGGGCCTAGGCTAGGGGTGTCAGCCGAAGCTCGCCGTAGGCGGCCGCGCTTGTGCCTCAATGCTATTTCCAATTTTTTTCAACTTGCTCTAACTGGCATTTATATTTAAGATACATGGACGAATGATACATCAAACAAGAGCTAACGTATTGAATTTCAATAATATTGCTTTACTTTTCGCATTTTACTCCGTTTGAGCCATAAACATTGTGTTTGTGGAGCAATACGCTAAAATTCTTGGCGAGCATTTTTGACTTTTCGAGATTCAGCCCGTTTCGAATTCTCTAAATCGGTTCGCATTCGTTACTCGTATCGTTTTCAGGGCTAGAAATTAGCCAAATATTTCACCGGCCAATCGGGCCGGTAACCTTGAAATTCTACCGGCCCTACAAATTTTCTACAGGCCCTACATTTTCAGTATAATATAGTAAAAAACAAAAATGTACGCGTTTTTATTGTTTTTATATATTTTATTCTAATATTAAACGCAACATTCAAATCAATATTTACGAACCTGTAAAAACATACAAAAAGTAAGCATTTATTCAATGAGGTCAACAGCACAATTTTCCAACACACACATACTTTTCCTCATCTACATCATCACTTCTTATATATAGTCTGCGACCTCTTAGTCCTGAAGGCACGACATCTTCAGAAATGTTGTACCGTTAACAAATCGCATGCAGTTATATAGGTATGCTTACTGACGGCTTGGAAGTCAACTCACAAGAAACGCCACGCGCGTTACGTAAGTCATACAAATGTAGGTGGGCCTATCGTTAAATGCAATTAGAACGTACTGCATTCGCAAAGCGGACGCGGAAGAAAAGTCACGAGGAGAGCGCGAAGAAAACATCGCGCATGTATGGGTGATGTTACGTTTTTCCGTCGCGTCACTTACAACTGTTACTGGCGCGAGAAGGGTTGACTTGTCTTATGAATACCATTCACAGATGATACATGGTAAATCAAATTAATGAATTAAAATAAAAATGCCTTTATGCGATGGAAAAGCGGTTACATAAAATTTGTCAACAGACAGGAAATGGGGGGTCTGGTTGATTCGTTGTTGCCAAGTAACCGTTCTACTTATTCAGGTCAGTAGGTGCATGTTGTATTCAAATACGAGAGGCTGCCATTAGATAGCTTGGGAGGGAGTGGGGTGGGCTTTTGTCCATGTTCTTGTCTTCACACCAGATACCGTGATGGGTCAAAATTATACACTGACTGCAGCCAGCTGATCCCTGACCTATGGATTATAAAGTCTTCCCAAACAATCAAGGCACGTTAGTTGTATAACTTTTTGTGTGAGCCTATCTATGCCATCGGTTTATTCAACAGTTTACTTTCAGTTTATACACTATAGGTCAATACATTATGCAAGACATGATAGTATACAGCCGGGAAGCTTTCTTATCTCGTGTGTTTGTCGGGTTTATGGTTCAAGCGGCGCTTAATCACGCGAGCCCAACTGCTGTTGTATTGAACTGGGTGCGAGGTGTTAGCGCGAAAAAATCTACCCGCCAGTCGGGCGGGTGGTTGTGATTATTTACCCGCCCGACTCAAATTTCACCCGCCATTGGCAGGCGGGCGGGTGGTAAATTCGAGCCCTGGTTTTTATTGTTTAGTAAATGACAAGATGACATTCTAATGTTCATGATCATATAAAATCGTTCATTTATCAATCTGTCTCCGATTATCCATCCATATATGGGGATAATTCAAGTATAGTGGAACACTTGGGTCTAGTTTATTTTCTTATTAAATGGACCGTTCGGTCGTATTTTAGACTACAACATGTTCGATTTTGTCATGCCCGCAACGGGAGAGCGCATATCTTGCCTTATCAGTATTATGTCATTCGATTCTTGAACTTAATATGGTACCTGATTTATTTATTTGGGGTTGTAGATTCAAAAAAAATATCCGTTACAGGCCAGTACCTTCAAAGACAAAATGCCGCTTGGGCTGACGCGTGGAATTCGGCAGTTAGGGTTCACAGAGTAGATGTTGAGCTGCCGACAGTTACTGCGACGGTTGCGCGAGCTGAAGTCGCCAAGGGCACCACCCAGAATTAACACATCAAAGACACGTTTTGTGTCAGATTCGTTCACGGAGTACATGCCGAGATTATCATGAGTTCGCCCCAGCCTTATATAAGCTGCGTAATGGCACACAAATATTCATAACCATTGCGGTTAAACAATTCGCATTTGAATCTCTATCTGACAAATTTTTTGCTTTAAGACGTGAGTGACCTCAGACTTTAAACCATCACTGGTTTAATTGTACCATATATCTCTCATCGATACCTGACATTGTATATATATATACATATACATATATCAACTATTGTCCAGAATATATATATATATATATATATATACAGGGCTAGAAATTAACCAAATATTTCACCGGCCATTCGGGCCTGTAACCTTGAAATTCTGGCCCTACATTTTCAGTTTTAAATAATAGTACAAAACAAAAATGTACGCGTCTTTATTGTTTTTTAATATTTTATTCTTATATTAAATGCAACGTTCATATCAATATTTACAAAATTGTAAAAACATACAAAATGCAGGCATTTATTCAATGAGGTCAACAGCACAGTTATCCTATACACACACACACTGTTCTTCATTATCATCATCACTTCTTATACCTAGTCTGCGACCTCTCAGTCCTGAAGGCACGACATCTTCAGAAATTTTGTACTGTTAAAAAAATCGCATGCCGTTATATAGCTATGCTTACTGACGGCTTGCAAGTCAACTCGCAAGAAACGCTTAAAGAAAACATGCCACGCGCATTACGTAAGTTATACAACTGTTTTTGGGCCTATTGTTAAATGCAATTAGAACGCACTGCAATCACACAGCAGACGCGGGAAAAAAGTCACGAGGAGCGCACGTATGGGTTTTTTACGTTTTTCTGTCGCATCACTTACAACTGTTACTGGCGCAAGAAGAGTTGACTTGTCTACTTTCAGTTGCATTAAGTTTGTTTTGTTGTGGCTATTACGATTCTAAATAGTCACTGCAAATGTTCTTGTATGCGTGAATCCAGCTTTTCTGCAAAACCCGGCTTTTATCTCAATTCTTATGAATACCATTCACAGATGATACATGGTAAATCAAATTAATGAATTAAAATAAAAATGTCTTTATGCGATGGAAAAGAGGTTACATAAAATTTGTCAACAGACAGGAAATGGGGAGTCTGGTTGATTCGTTGTTGCCAAGTAACCGTTCGACTTATTCAGGTCAATGGGTGCAGGTTGTATTCAAATACGAGAGGCTGCCATTAGATAGCTTGGGAGGGAGTGGGGTGGGCTGTTGTCCATGTTCTTGTCTTCACACCAGATACCGTGATAGGTCAAAATTATACACCGAATGCAGCCAGTTGATCCCTGATCTATGAATTATAAAGTCTTCACAAACAATCGAGGCACGTTAGTTGTATAACTTTTTGTGTGAGCCTATCTATGCCATCAGTTTATTCAACAGTTTACTTTCAGTTTATATACTATAAGTCAATAAATTACGTGCAAGACATGATAGTAAACGGCCAAGAAGCTTTCTTATCTCATGTGTTTGTCGGGTTTATGCTGTTATGGTTCAAACGGCGCTTAATCACGAGAGCCCTGCTGCTGTTGTATTGAACTGGGTGTGAGGTGTTTGCGCGAAACAATCTACCCGCCAGCCGGGCGGGTGGTTGTGATTATTTACCCGCCCGACTCAGATTTCACCCGCCATTGGCAGGCGGGGGGGGGTGGTAATTTCGAGCCCTGTATATATATATATATATATATATATATATATATATATATATATATATATATATATATATATATATATATATATATATATATATATATATATATATATATAATATATAGTCTGGACCAGGAGAATTTTATTGGTCTTGGTAGGCAGCTAGGACATTTTATCTGATTTTTTTCGTCAAGACTTGCTATTGCTGATAAATATTGGACAATAGTTTATAAGTGTATTTTTGTTTGGGAGTTGGTATGTATAACAAGGCAATAATAGAAAAGTGGAAACAGGAGGGGAGGGAGGGAACTTTCAGTTACCTCAAATCCCACCAGCCAGCGCCTGTGCCCTTAAGCTTTAAGAATTTACGAACGAGTCTTGATCGAGTTATAGCTTGACACAATAAGTTAAATAACAATAGGGTCAGCGCAAAAGGAATTGAACGGTATGAGGGTTTATAATCCTCGTGTCATGAGTATACCTATCTTCATGTATAATTTCAACGACATTCAATGAATTTGAAAAAAATCGCTGACAGCCCTATTGTTGGTCTAACACTGATAGCCCAACCTAGCCCAACAAACCAACAGTCGATCGGGGACTCCCTTATATTTACCAAATCTCGCAAATCTATATTTAATGGCATTTTCTAAAGAACTGCACTGATTGAGGGTAAACTTTTTGTCCGGTCCTCAATATTTTTCCACAGGCTCTTGATATATGTTGTTTTCTAGATTCCAAATCGCTCTGTCTCGTCAAAACCCCACATTACCCGTTCGCACCGGGGCTACATGAATTATAGAATTTGGTTCATAATAATATGATAAGGCTATGATAAGCAGCCCTATCAAACCCATTACAAGAGCTACTGCTGTGGTCCCTCTTGAATCTCAGGGATAGTGTTATGAATGTAGAAAACAATATTCACAGCATGAAATGACGTTACCCCTGCTATGTTCAAGTGTTTTATCTAATCATATCCAATCTGAACATTTACCTGTATGGAAGCTGAGTTTCATCACCGGAAGACTCTTGTTAATCAGTATCTCAGCCTAAAATCCACACCATGCAGTCATATATGTGCCCAAACTTGCCCACATTGCGGGGAAACTGACACCAACTGGAACATAGGTGAGGCAGCCAGGCAGGCTTAGTGGCATGAAGCCTTCAACCCTAAAAGCTAACCTCCACAATAAGACAGATCCCCTGAAACTTGACAGAAAATACAAATTTCGTGAAAAAAGTGGTGTGTTCTGTCAGCATGAAATAGAATCTGCCACAAGATCGGTTGTCCTGTTAGCCTAACTGGTAATAAAACCTGATTTTGGTCTTTGGGGCTCATGTTAATGTCTGTCCTGATGGCTTTTTGTGAATATCTTCTTGAATGATTGTATTTTATGTTGGGTAGCGATCCCTTACCTATGAAATCTGTTAGAACTATGAAATGATGAATCCTCTTGTTGGTCTGGGGGATCGTCCTGCATGCCGTTACAGGCGACTAAAAGGAGTCAACCTGTTGGCCGTTGGTTACAGCTTGTGTCGATGGACAAAGGGATCCAGGTGGTTGAGTAGATCGGTCCTTGTGAGGGTCATTTCTTCAACACTCTACTTTGGCCGGGATTTTGACAATACAAGAGGCTGGGTTGACCTGGCAACATATGACTCAATAGTGTTGGTGTGCCTTAAAACCCTATACCTTACGAAATGATGAAATATGTTCAAGTCTGATTCGTGAAAACATTTCCTGTGCTGAAAGCTTTGACTTCACAGTATATTTTTCTTAAGAATCCCATTTAAAGTCAGTCGATGACTTGTATTCAGGTTTATTCAGTTTTACAAGATGCATGGAATTATCAGTAAGCAATGGGATTTGTTGAATCATCCCCAATTGCAACTTTTTCTCGTTCTTGCTGTTTATCGATCGTGGTGTTTTAATAATGGTGAATGAAATGGGGACCAGATACGTCACAGCTTCATCGTGTCAATATTATCATATTTCTTAAAATGAGACGCAATATTTTGAAGTTAGTATGAAATATGAGTATGCTAGAAGGCTGGTGTACTTTTCTTTTTTCCCCAGTAAAGCATTGCTGATTGGAGCATTGCGAGTCATTGCCATTTTTTACCAGTGCACAAGCTGCCATCTTGAATGCCGACTCCAAACAAAAAGTGAAAACCGCTGTTCCTGTATTTGCTTGTAATTGGATAAAACTAGCTCAAATGATGAATATTTATTATGTTAAGAGTACCAAAGTTTCAGAGGGTCAAAGTTTAGTGACGTCTTGCACATACAATTTCATTGATTAATGCTCCAAATGTCAGAGGTCACTGTTAAAATTTGCATTATCGCAATTCGTGGCCTGAGATACGGGAGACATTATTGCAACTCCTGGTCTGATGTGCAGGATGCATGAATGCAACTTGCACCTTGAAAGGGGAGATGCCTCAATCATCTTCAACTACACTCTCGATGTCACCATATTGTTGAAAGCGATGTAAAACCCCGATATTGCCATTCAATTGTCTAGCTGTGATAGCAAATGTCTGACAACAGTATTGTTTTTCTGCATTGATGATGATGTTCAATGTTGTGCATGTCTGTAGGATACATTTGAAGACCCCCACAAGCCCAGTCCTTCTCCGGTTGTTCATGTCAGGGGGTTGGCAGAACCAGCTTCTGAAGCCGACCTCATGTCTGCTCTCAACAACTTCGGACACATCAAGTAAGTGATGAGTCTTCCCATATGAAAATGATGAGAAGTGCAGTTTGATCTTTGTGCTCTTTTCTCAACAACTGTTTGCATCGGCTTGGTTTGTTGCAGCTACGTGATGATCCTACATGGAAAACGTCAGGCATTGGTCGAATTCGAGGTAAACGATTTAAGCATGATCCATTTTAGTCATGGTTTTAAGTAGGCGGATTCTGGGATCATCCTGTGTAGTCCGTTGGATTATGCCAACCTTGTTGAAATGAAATGGGCCTGATGTGGTTTGTGTGTGTAGGATATCAACCATGCTATGAATCTTGTGCAGTATGCTGAGGTAACTATTACAAATTGACACCATGAACAGTTAAACTTGGTTCTATTGGTTGTTGTTTAACTATGATTGGTTGAAAAATGCATTATATGATATTTTATTCCACCTATAGAGTGCGCCAGTGTATGTGGGTGGCAGACAAGCCCATTTCAACTACTCCACAAGCCAGAAGATCTCGCGCCCACCTGGGTATGATAGCCATGATCAATGAAGGACTACTTTACAATTGACCTTCCTTTGACGTCACTGGGAAGCGGTGTTATATAGTGGCCTTGTGAATAAGCATGAATCCACATAGATGCCATTAATTGTATGTTTTGTATTATTGAGATTCCCATTGTTTGTTCAGACATGATGATCAGCCAAACAAGGTTCTGCTATTCAGCATTGGCAACCCAAAATACCCAATTACAGTAGTAAGTAATCAGCCTGGACAAAAGGGGTCTTGACCCAGCATCTTTTAGCGATTCATCTTAATTAACAACATTTTGTGTGTGATCTTCACTAAATAATCAACTACTTACAGGATTTTCTTCTCTTTTGATACCACCTATCTCTTGCAAGAAAAGTTCAACGCCAATGTTTCCTTCCATTTGTGTATTACAGGATGTCCTTCACACCATTTGCTCCTCAAGTGGAACTGTCAACAGGATTGTCATTTTCCGTAAGAACGGTCTGCAAGCAATGGTTGAATATCCTTTTTTGGTGGACAGAATCACAGATTTAAGTCCAGTGGGATCAATGCATTTTGGAATTCATAGTGGAAACGACACTGTGTAGCTTTTAAATAAACTATTTAATACATGGCCATTTTACATTTATGAGTTTATCCTTAACCATTCTACGTTTGAGGCATTGGAATCGGCTCAGCGCGCAAAGCAATCTCTCAACGGAGCAGACATATACTCGGGTTGTTGCACCCTGAAGATAGAATTCGCCAAGGTAGCAAACAAGATCTATGTGCTCATATCTCACTTTGTATAGTATAATCCCCTCACCCCGCCCCATGATTTTGGGTGCTCCTATCTTTTTTTGAGGTAATGATGTGCTCTGTTTATTGTGTGTAGCCAGCAAGACTCAATGTGAACCGCAACGACCATGAGAGTTGGGACTACACTGTCGGTAAGATACATTTACCTGCCCTACTTAATAACTTAAGTGTTGCCATAAACGTTAACATTAGACCACAAAGTATTTAATGTCTCTGATATATGTTGAATTAGTTTGATATTGATCCTCATGGACATATGCAAATTGTTAACTATATAGATGATTTAGAATCCACAAATCCGTTCTGATTCATTCGATTGATGTTTGAACAGACATCACATAAGGTTCACCACATCAACTTGAAACATCAATTCATGTGGGGGGAAACTCATTCCATGTCATAAAATCACGTATTTTCACCATATCACAAATGCCATATCAGGCTTGACATATAAGCTTGATATCTTTGCTCTGACTCCGGAGCATACTGCGAGTCGGCACTTTGTGTACCTAACCAACACCGATATATATTTCTTGCAGATGTTTGACATGATTTACATTCTCTCTGCCAGAGAAGCACCTCATTGCAACTTCACAATTATACTGTAATGTTGTACTGTGAGTGTCTGTATTCCATGCATACAAAACTTATCAATATTGTCACTCTCTACCTCCAGACAATCATAACAGCCACATTTCTGCCTCTATTTTGGGACTTCATCGCATCTCATCCATTGTCAATGTGTATACAGCTGTAGCGCAGGAAACATAAGCTGTCTTACTCAGAGTTCACTGGACTTGTGCTGGTATGCACAACAGTCACATTCTTAACTCACCTAACCTTTGATGCTTGTTCACTTTTCCATGGCTAGCTCTCCCTAGATATCAGAAATCTGACATTGTGAGATTCACTCTACCCAACTCAGGTCAGGAAGTCTTCCAGACTCACACACTCCCCCTGGGAGTTCTTCATGATGTACATGTCAACACCAGTTGTGGGAACTTTTACCAGACAACAACATACTCCCCCTGGGAGCTGACCAATTAACATGTGTATGTTCTGGGAGTTTTTACCTGACATCCACCCACCCTCTGGCAGCTGTTCTCACAAAAAAAGCATACTCCCACTGCTCATTGAATGAATTGATGAAGATGTTCATGGTAAATCCAAACAAGATCACCTGACACACACTTCCTGTAAAGGTGAGCTCCTTGACACATTGCCTGTCTCTGGCATTCATTGTCGACACTTATGATGCAACATGTGACAGAAACTGCCAGTGCAGAATTTAAACAAACAATTCAAGGACACATATAGAGTGCTGTTGACCACAGGAGGGACCATATATCCTCCAGGACCCAATAAACTACCCAACTTAACCTCATGGTCAGCCAATGAACCAGGAACCAAGGAACTCGCTATTGTTACGATCAACACAAGGGTTTTGTTGGCCCTTATCTATATAACTCTCTGCATCACCACATGGGTAGCACTACACTATAGCGGAGCACCAGCCATACACAGCTACATGGAGACTAATGTTGATTGTTGCTTGTTTGCATGGTGCTCCCCACGGCACCAGAAGGCTCGGCAGTGTGGTGTCATCGGACCAGTCGTGGCCAGCTGTCAACCGTGAGGTAGTAGTCAATCTCTTGGATGCTCAGGTAATGTGACGAGAGTAAACACTGTCACCTTACTCTGCTTTGTAAGCTTCTGTTTGCTGTGACACATGGTATTGATCTTAGTGATGTGGGGCTCTGGGAAGCTGCCTAAATTATTATCAAGTGATTGGGTGATTTCCAAATGGTCAGTTTTCTTGTTTTATTGTTTATATACCACCTGCCACTATATGTTGTTATTTTTATTGTCCCATTATAATTGTATAAATATTTCATCTCTGATGTCTGAACAAATATATTTACATATTTATATGTATAAATATATATACATTAATATATATATATGCATATACATATATATATTTATATATGCAAACTTACATACAAACAAGCATCTTTATTTGAAATATGTACGGTTAATGTTGGACAATTACAAAACCATGCAAATTCTAACTTCATGTTATGTGGCAGGCAATAAATTTCCGTACCAAGTTAATATTGTGTATGTACTGAGGAACAACTCTGGTTCTGATTGAATATCATGCCTAATCATATATGGAAGCTTGCAACAAATTTGATATCAGCATATTTATCCACTCTGAGATGCAAAATTTCGGCAGACCTCATCAACGTTCTTGCCTTCAATTTGAGTCCTGTTGTTCCTTGATTGTTGTATCAACTCGCGCACAAAGATTTATTACAGCTTCATGGACCAAATTTATGTCATAATTAAGGGCCTTATCACGATGTTAAGAATCGTATAACCCTGTATATATTTGCTTGTATGTGATGTGGTGTAAGTCGTAAGTGCACTTACTGGTACCATACTTCTCTCTGGTTATTTACCTCCTGGCAAATGCACCACTTTATTCTTTACCTGTACTCTAGGTGTAGACTGCTGCATATTCTTGTGGTTGCCATCCCAGGTTCTGCTCTGAATTTTCAACCAACTGATTCCCTATCAGTGGGACACCTGACCTACCTTATAAGGGACTCACACCTGCGTTCTAACATGGTTGCAGCAGTGTTAATCATGTCCTTTGTGATTATTTCTATTTGCCTATCTCACATAACGTCTCATGTTGACTTATGTATGTGTACAGGTAACAATGGTAAGAGCGAGTTCCCGTCCCCTAAGGCAGCCCCATTACTCCAAGAACCCCGTTATGGTTCGGGACCGACACCATTTGGTGTGTCTTGGCATAGATTGTCTATAATACTGAAATGATTATGTTTATGTTGCCCCTAAAATGTATAATTAAAACATGTTTCATATTATGACACATTGTGTCTTCGTTTACTGGCAGTATTATAACTGGATTTACGATGGAGACAAACTTAATTGGGGAACAATAACTGTTGTTGTGTGCGTTTGTTAGAGAGTCGCAGTGGTGGTGGTCGTAACATGCCCCCACCCCCCAACCCACCCAGCGCCATGGATTACTCGGACTCGTATGACGGCTATGGTAGAGCTGCTGACCGATATCCTCCTCCTCCCCCAGCCATGGTGAGCTCCAACCAGCTTCTAGATGATCTCTCTCTCTCTACAACCAAACTTCCTTAGTGTTGGTTAGGATCTGAAATGATGCCCTTTGTTTATTTGGTCTCCCCTAGGACCCATACAGTTCACCCCCTGGTCGCCACGACCCGTATGCTGTCCGTGGAGGTCCTGGTGATGGATACGGTGGACATCCTCCCCCTGGCTCTGGGCCATACTCTGATGCTGGTGGACAGGGACCCCCAGGACTCTACCAGCAAGGCTCTGTCATCATGGTGTATGGGCTAAATGCCACCAAAATGAACTGCCAGAGAGTTTTCAACTTGTTCTGTCTCTATGGAAATGTTGTCAGGGTAAGTCACATGCTCATACTAAGGCTAGTATTCTATGCTCAGTTGTATTGTCTGTTGTCGCATGAATTGCTGCGTTAAGATGGTGATTAAATACGCTGATATCTGTGAATCTCTGAACATAGGTGAAGTTCCTGAAGACGAAGGAGGGCACAGCCATGGTACAGATGGGAGACAGTGCTTCTTGTGATAGAGCCATGAAAAACCTTAATCACTGTTATATGTTCGACTCAAAGCTCCAGATCGGGTTCGTTATTTTTCCTGATGAAATGTTCCCCTTAGGGAGTATAAATTGAATTTATTTGATCACTGCTGGCCATGTTTACGGTGCATCATTGAACCCCGGATTCTCTGGTTCTGCTCGATGATAAACAACACAGTCAGGACCCATGTTAATATATTATCATTGATTATTAGCCATAGCAAGACAGGATTACAGTCTAGTCATTTATAAAACCAGACAATCACCCAAATCACTGAAAAGTGTATCAGACTGATTATAAAAATATATATCTACTGTTGAATGTGTCTTTTGATTTTCCATTTTCATCACTGTTGTTCTTTTGAATTCTCATTAGGATGTCCAAGCAGGCTTTCCTTCAGGATGTCAACAACCCTCATGAGCTGCCCGATGGCTCCCCATCCTTCCTCGACTTCATGGGTAGCAGAAACAACCGCTTCACTAATCCAGATGCAGCTGCCAAAAACCGTATCCTTATTTTGTACTGTTGCAATGTGAATAGGTCGGATGTGGCTCAAAAGACATTAAGAATAGAATGGTTTATAAATTCCATGTTTAGAATATGCACTCATTAAAATAATTATAATTAGAAATCACTAATGTAACATATTTTCAATACTAGTGACTCAATAGTTGTTTGTATTAACCTTGTACCTTCCCACGTTTAATAAGGTAATATATAAATGTTCGACTGTCATGGAGTCTTTATCACATTTGCTCCACTAACCTAATGATTGTATTATGGATTTCCTTGATGGAAATCAGGAATCAATCCCCCGTTTAAAACGGTTCACTATTTCAACGCACCAGCCAATCTGTCTGAGGATCAGATTCGTCAGGTAATGCTGAGTTACTGTGGGATTATTTCTCAGTTGAATTTGGTGTTAATCTGCCTCATCCTCTTCTCATGTTGTTTATTGTTGATTTCAGCTGTTCGTTGATGCTGACACCAAGCCACCCACCAAAGTGAAGATTTTCCCCTCAAAAAGTATGTTGCCCTTGTAAACAAACGGAATTAACTGACCATATTTAACCCCAAACTGATTTCCCATGCACAAGGCTTAAGTCATATATTTTATATTGACTAGACCCCAATTACGTACTGCTCTGCAGCTGTGCTATGTAAGAATTTGACACAGGAAGAGGGGGTATCCTGCATTATAAACAGGTCATACAATCTTATCAGTAAGGCCGAAGATCGCCGAATATTATCAACGGCATGAATATAGACATAAACCTTGGCGCCTACTTTGTGATTTTTAGACATTTTCTTTATGCAATGGTTTGCAAATTGGGATTTCCCCTCATAAATATTCATCATTCACTGTTTAGCGGGAATTGGTGGCAAAAGGGCATGGTTCTGGGTAAGCCGGGTATCTGTGGTGAAATGGTTCGGCAAAATGCAAGTGTTCCTTTGTAAATTGGTGAGATATATTTACACCGTTTTCCACATCAAAACATCTGTTTGTGATTAGGTGAGAAGAGTTCTACTGGGTTGATGGAGTGGGAAACTAAATCCGATGCCACGGAAGCTATTGTTTATGTGAACCACACGCCCATTGAAAACCCAGGTAAGTTGAATCTGCAACTTTGAATGTATCTATTTTGAAAGTAAAGCTGTGATAATTCAAAAAATCAATTTAATTAATATTTAACATGCGAATTATATTCATGATAAGCTGTACTTGGCATTATTTTCCTTGTATGAATTGCAAATTTGTGTTAATCTTTTGTTCCAGGAAGCAAAAGTCCATATGTCTTCAAGATGTGCTACTCGGCTTCAGCTATCGTAGACAGACCAGCGGGCCCACGAGTATAAACAGCTGCCATGCATCCATGTGTCATTCTTTGAATCTTATCTCACCTGTCTTAGACCGGGTTCTGTTTGTCTAAAATGGCAGCCGATTGTATTTCTCTGTGACATTGTAGTCAAGAACCTTTTTGTTTTTACCTCCACAAAAAAATGAAAATTAACAGTAGTGCATTTATGTACACACTTGAGTTGTGCTTGATAATGTACAGATAGGAAGTTGTATTGTGGTGGCTTCTTGAACACAATATGTGAGTTTTTCATGTTGTGATGGTGTTTTATGTTTTGTGTGATAATCATGTCAAATACTGATGTAGTTGTGAAGGTTAAGATGGATGTGAAATACAGTTAAACTCTTTTGATGCTGCTGCTTGTATGTGGTCTTTCATACAATTACGAAAGTCAATAACCATTTGATAGGTTAAAGGTATAGATGTATAGGTTAAGACATCTTTTATGCTTGACACAATTTGTAGTCATTCTGTGATTGTTATTGGAACAAACCAATTTGCTGATCTGTGAAGAGGTAAGGGTAACATTAATTTTAAGGTTATGAAAAATTTACAAAGTTTAGAAGGAGTGGGGGGTGGCGGTCTCCTAGAAAAATAGGGGTAGGTGTGATACTCAATGGGGTAAAAAGCTGAGGACCATATAAAGACCAACCCAAAAAGATTAATGGACCTGTCAATTTACCAAATGTTTGAAGAATGGACCCATTAAGTTATTAATGGAACGAAAAGGAAAAAGTAACCAATTAAAATACCTAACTGAAATCAATCATAGGATTGGTTAGTTTAATGCAGCTATTCCACAAGCCAAACTACTCCGTCCCTGACAAATGGAAAGCCAGCCCATTTATTTAAGTAACAGTGGTAAATATATTCTACCCATTGCAACACCTTGCTGTCAAAATAAGGACTCCTTCATTGACTCAAATGCCAAAAACAACGACTCTAATTGCGACATCCACAAACCTTATTGGGAGAGTTACAGTACCGTCATTGCGTTATGAACAGTTGGCGGCCAGACTTCTTGTCATGGAAACTCATAAATGTGATGAAGTCATGCATGAGCTAGGTTCATCCGCCAGTGCTGAATCTTGCATGACCAAGTGACACCATTCAAGAGTCTCAAAGAGTTGACATAGTTAACGGTTATGTGTTCATGCCCCTCGGGATATGAATGGGTGAGAGTGCGCGGACGCTGCAAAGGGCTTAATTTATTGGCATTGTACTGTTTTATTATTAATCTATGAAACAAGGCTTACATTACAGTGATCGAATGAAGCCCTGTCACTCCTTGATTTTCAACATCGATAGAGAAACGAGGCACACTAACGAATGTCGTCTGCTTCAGTTTACACATTATTTGTCGCACATTTGAACTTCAGCAACGAATATAATTTTGGAACGCAGTATGCTATGCCGCATTTAGCTCAATACCTTGGGCAACAAGGTATTATTTTGAACCGAACCCCGGTTGAGCGGTGTTTTATTACGCTATGATGATACCTCGTCAAATGGTATACCCATCCGTTATGATAATGAACATGCTTGGGTATTCTTAGCCAAAGCGGTTAAAATTCCATGTAATTGTCGCCGTTTTATTACGCATTATTCTTCTCCGTCGAGACCACAATCAGTATTTGTGCGTGTGTGCATGTGAATATATATATATATATATATATATATATATATATATATATATATATATATATATATATATATATATATATATATATATATATATATATATATATATATATATATATATATATATATATATATATATATATGTATATTCATATACATATATATGTATGTGTGTACGTGTGCGTGTGTGCTGAAGTAGCCGTGTTTACCTATGATCTGAGTTAGGGATTCTTACAAGTACTACCAAAACGTGTGGTACACCGCACAGCGGTAGCGTATAAGGACATATTGGCTGAAAATATGTGCAAGTAAGGGGTCGATCAATCGAAAGGAATTTTTCCAAAATAATGCATCAATTATATATCGAGTTATTTTGATCAATACCAGATTTATAGCTTGAGATTACCCAGCCTGATTCCTGTAGCGATCTCAACGACGTATGTTGATCAATCATGTCCGACCATCATGAACAATGCCATGTAATACCCATAAAGTGCACGCGTCACACAGAAAAGAAACTGTCCAAAGCAAACTCGACCTAATTTTATGTCATTCAAAATGCGATTCATTTGATTCAAACGCGTGGTGTGGTGAACAGAAAGTCCTCAGCGATCAAGATTCACAAAGGTTAACGAGACATCGAAATTGGAAACAAAATATGTTTTCGCAAACTATAAGAAGTGCAAAAGCGGCAGGTGCAAGCCTGAGAATTTATCTGTACCGGGGCACCAATATTTGAAATAAATATTGTGGTCTACTCGATGGAGGCGTGTGCGTCAGAGAGAGTGAACCAGCTCGCACGATCAACACTCCTATCGAATGAGTTCTCTAATGGATTCATGGCGACACGAAAACCAACATATCTCGAACTTTATTCCCTGAAACATTGTCAACTTTTCAAAACCTTTTACTGCGTCATCTGAAGTATAATAACGTACATGCGCGTCGGTTTCATTGTATTGGTGATTTTCCATAATCCAAAGAACCCATTGATGATGATTGGGTGTAAACTATCCTACAATAAACGAATTGATTATAAGTGGATTTGCAATAAATGGTGGAGCAATTCTATTATATTCAATGGTCCTGTGTTTTGATAGTATTTATCATATGGTACAATTTCATTATATGAAAAAGAATAAGCGATAATTTAATGGATTGGTCAACAGAGAAGAGTGATTCTTCACGGTACTTCGTCGAAAAATATCAGAGATATCTCCATTTGAATAGCATTAATGAGTGGACAATGAAATATTCTAAAATACAATACAGATGGATGTTAAGCTATTATTCTAGCCACACTATTTATAAAGTGATTGGATTGCCTCGTTGGCACTTATATTTCGTAGTTTCCCCCATGAGAAGTCTAGGTGTTGTAGGGCTCTGAGATGTTCAATCGGTCACTATGTGATGTCATCCGGTGCGAGCCGATGTCGAGTTGAACACGTCACGTCCCGTCACGTGGCAGGGACTCGTCAATACATCGATGGTGCTTAATTACAATCGATGTCGTCGCAACGATGCGGGTGTTCACGCGCCTCACTCCTTGACACCATTCCTTGTAGTGAGCCGTGGATGAGCAAGTCCCAGAACTCCACACCCTGCGCTATCCTGGCAGTATTCAGGGTGGATAATGCTGTACGACGAGTAACAATGAGTTATTTCTATGGTGCAACGAAACTGACTGACAACATTCAGGTGAGCCATTATTAGTGGTATTCCTAATCAAACTTTGGGATTGCCAATTATCATTGACGTTTAATTATTTCATTGCTCGCGGGAGCTTTTTGTTTAAAAAAAACAACAAAATAACCTGACGATCTAGTGCTTAAATCCATATATATATATATATATATATATATATATATATATATATATATATATATATATATATATATATATATATATATATATATATATATATATATATATATATATATATATATATATATACATATATATATATAGCAACTCTGTCATTTTGTAAAGCTTATGTAAAGCGGAAATGTCAAGAACCGTTCACGCACGATATCAAATAGGATTACGCCCTTTATATACCACCCACCCACTCCACCCACCACAACATACCTTAACGCTGATCTCGTGTCGCTCTTGACCCATCAGCCTTTACGGGTATTCGTTAAAGAGTGGATATAGCTCTTATCCCCAGGTTAATGCCCGATAATCTTTGTTGTGGTATTTGCGTTGATGTGAAAGGGATGGGTTTTCATCAACCTGGTAGCGTCAAGTGCCTAATTTAGCGACACAGGGATGACTCTTGGGTTTGAGGCACTACGAGAAGACATTCCAATACGTCCATATAAACATTTGCAAATGCTCGAGATACTCAACTTGGTGTAGCATAATACCAAACCGGAGAAAAAATTCCACTTGCAAATTAACTCCTGATTTTATGCCTCATCCAAGCATATATTCACCATGAATAAATATACACTAACCGTTGCATTACGATAATATAAATGACGCACGCACGCAAACTTATGCGTGACCGCGGATATGACTGTTGGTGTTGTCTGTTAACAGCTTCGGGTCAATGCAAGTGCCTGTTCAAAAAGTACCACACAGCAGGGGAAACTTTTAAAAACACTCGACACGTGAATTATGCGCGCGGGGGTAGCGCGTAGACCGGCTGTCCACAATGACATCTTAATACACAAGACGGTATTATGAGACGCTCGTTATGCAATCAAAGTTCAAGTAACGTTAGCTCTGGGTAAGATCGCTCACAGTCGTTGTGGAAGTTGAGGCCCGAGTCACAGGTGCTGGTTTTGTCAATGCCGCAAGGTCTTTGTTTCGTGATTAAAGTCGACATTTAGCTGCATACGCCCACGGAATTAGAAGGACATTTTGAGCTGCATTTGACAGTACAATTAGCCACACCATAGCCAAGTGATTAAAGATTAAACGGGACCCGCGGTTTTGTCGAAGTTCGTGTCTGACTCAGGAGTTATGACTCTTGAGTTTCTCAGAATGAGCTAGCCCGAAGTTGTTACTCGGCGAGACAGCTGCTTCTGTCGTCTGCTTTTGCCAAACTGCTATCTGATTTGCCGCTGCGCTAGCGTGACGTCACGTTAAGCAGGCGGGCAATCTGTGGAAGCTGTTGACCAATAGAAACGCAGCTAACAACCGTGGCGGGCCGTCGGAATCTCTTGAGCTGACTGTGTATGAAGCAAACCCTTCCTCATATAGTCTTGGTGTTTCACGCAGGCCAGTACCAACATCCTTTTATCAGTCTGTCTCTTTCTTCGTCAGTTGCATCAAGAATCTCCAGTGTAGGAAATACCCGTCGTGAAGTGGCAGGGGCTCCTGATTGAGAGTGTTTATATATAAACGCGGAAAGCGTGATTGTTTGGCATTGCACACGACCATGGAGGTACAATATTCGGACGAAGCAACTCATAGCCAGTTCTTTCCCCTCTAAGTGCCCCACGAGCAACTGACACGCGGCTGCAACTCCCAGCTTGATCCCCTTTTATATTGTGTACGTACAAACGGATAGACTGACTGACAGGCGCAGAAGGTTGGACAGGAGCTGAATTCGGCAGCTGGTCTTGTAGGGAGGGTGCCTCGGACACAAGCCAGCCGGGTCTGCTATCTCTGCTGGCTTCAGATCTCTACATATATAGGGCTGCCCGACCCGCCGGGGATCATGACAGTCGCGGACTCTGTCGAAAGCATACCATCATTTATACACTTCAACTTGTTTTCCCCAACCTACACATTTGGATTATGAAAAGTGCTGCGTTTTGAAATACAACTTCAAATAGACGTGCACTCGTGTTGAAGCCGCATACCTCGCTGATCATATACTGAGCAGCATGTTGGACACACATCTATTGGGAGAGTTAGAAAGCGGACTTATTGTCTAGAGAAGCTGGAGTCGTGTGAGGCTGCCCTGTTCTTATAACAGGTAAGTTATTCATTGATACCCTTCCCCAATAATCAGACACATCTGTATTATAACACAATCGATGGACCATTCATAGGCATTACTGAACACGTGTTTTAGATAATAGCATTAATTAGCCAATGCCAATTACAGTGGAAGACACTGCTGTGAAACATTCGCGACTCCCTCCTCCCCGACCCCCGGCCGTCACACCGCGGGCACATTCACACTGAGCTCGCCTAGCTGTGATAACCGTCCTCACGCCCCGCACGTAACCTGATTACGACGTCTTTAACTGACCATAACAAACGATTATCTCGGCCAAAGAGTCACACAGATACCTATTCAAAAATGACATGCTACTACAATGCGTGCACGAAGAACACTTAATCTGCGTGTGTTTCATCCTTATACTGGAGTTTGTATGCTTACAGTGCAAGCTGATTAAATTTAGAAACAGCGACTGTCCCTCGTGCTGCCTGTTAGAGTTTCTCTAGACGGCTAAAAATACTGCGTCAGCGAGCCATGCTGTCTGGCGTGGCTCGGAGCATTCTACGGGGGCTTCCCTCGCTCGAGGACCCCGCTTGCTCTGTATGTTCCCGATAGCAACAACATATCTAGATTACCACTTGTTCAAAGTCTGGAGAAGCCGCCCCTGCACTTGAATGTGTCGGGATAGCCCCAGTTCGCGTGTCTGAACGAGCCGTTATGTGGCGATTTGGCTGGTCTTTCGATCGATAAGAATTATTTTTGTGGGGGCACCGATTGGGGAAATGTAGTTAAATTTTCTGCCGAGGATAAGCACTTTCCCATGATTATTTAAGTTGTCACACGTCAGTGTTCTTGCAATGTGCATTCATATATAAATGTGTTTTCAAGAGAAGAAAACCTGACGTAGCTCTAATGGAAAACACATAGAGAATTCGATCTAAATGTGGAAACTGTATAGCTATGTGAAACTGCTGTGTTTCTGCCTTATATCGAATCCTTATCTCCGCTGACACAAGAGAACTAACTCGCACACTTGCACACGCACTCGAACATAGCAGTCAAATAGTTTTCGATAAAGTGTCTCTCATTGTGCCAAGGAAATGTACTGAATTATAAACATACAATTTATTGGCCTGTAAACGACACATGCGATCCTTCTGTAGCTGGGTACGCGTATCGTCGGAGCGGGCCCCCGGTCTATCGGGGCCCCCTACCCCCGGGACCCGTCACCGGGGACGACTCGAGGCTGTCACTGAGTTGATGGCTTTCTCCGCATGCATATGGTGTCCAGATTGCGCTCTAAACTTATCGCTCGCTGTAATGTGATTATCCACTTGAGGCAGGTGTCAACGCCTGGTGTGCGCCAAGCGATGCTAATCACGCGCAGGTTTATACCAATAAAGTTCCGCCACGATGTACATGTGTTCTGTTCGTGTCACGGAGCAGTTAAAGAACACCTGAAAATTGCCAGAAGAGCGAGCCTCGTTGAAGGCCATGCAGCCAAATACTTGTCGGCATGTACCCGTTTATGGAACAAGACCAATTGCTTTATCGTATTATCTTCTCTGATAATCTCATTTCTTCGCAGCGCTATCCCCAAATCTAGGCTACAGCAAAATTTCTCATAATTCGATTTAAAAAGTCAAAATTCAGGTGATCCATCATTCCAAAGATGTGGCTGCTTAACGAGTGAAAATCAATAATTTATAATTTTATTACAAACATACATACACAAATATGTAGAATAAGCTCGCTAAATAAAGCGTCTTCGTCTAAAATTGCACCTAGCCTACATGTAGATGGCTCTACACACAAACGCTTGTATAGCCCAGGATCAGTAGCAGGTGATGCAGGCAGCAACAGCAGCAATAGCAGCAGCAGTATCAGCTTGTCTGGCATTTGTCTGCGTCTTGGACATGCGTTCTGTCACCACTCTCCCGTCTCTCACCCGCCTAAACCAGGCGTGTGTGTTTGACAGGCAGCAGGTAAACCTCTCTTCCCCTAGTGCTCGCCTGTGCCTCTCTTTGCTGTAGAACCTATGGGCTTCTGGCAGGTCCTGAGGCCGGGTAGACATCCTCTTGTAGCAGTGTTTACATACCAAGTTGCCTTTATTACATTACTCGGTCTCCTTAAATAAAACAATGGGGCAAACATACACTCGCACTCAGGATGGCCCATGCTTGTCAATGGACAAATCTGAAAATTCTTCACTGTGTCTGGTCTTAATCAATGGCGAATCCCTGGCAGCCAATGGTATTTTAGATGACATTTCTGTTTCGAACTTTATTCATATCTCACTAATGATAATGAGTTGGTATGGCAAATGTTGATGATGTCGTCCAAGTTTAACAGAAGGCTAGTAATGTATTGTGGAGTTTTTAAAGAAATAAAAAAAATCTTTGTTTTTATCAATCAAAGTGATTTTAATTGTGATGGTTCCGAGCGCACAATGACCTTCAACGGTCAAATGAACGCAAAACTATTCATTATCAATGTAGACGAGGAGCGTGTGAATTGAGGGACCGAGGTTGGCATTGTTTATGGATGTTCCTTCTAAGTGTGTCTATGTTGGCACACTGTTTTCATTAAGCTAAGGGGGAGGGCAGTTAAGCAACTTGACGGCCGTCTGGTTAACTGACTGTGAGAGCTTCATCCGGACGGAATTACTGGGGGGTGTTTTTTAGCTGGAGTCAGGTACCGGGTTAAACGCTGAGGTTCAGGTAGCTTACAGGGGGACTATTAACTCACCGCTAGACGGATCTGGACAGCAGGTGCGTGCCCTGACAGGCCGAGCCTGACAGACCTGTGCCTTAGCGGCGAACGCTACTCACTCAAGCCCACGTTCCTTCTACTTTCAAGTCCAATTAGAATATGCAATAATCTCCCTCCATTTCCACGGCATATTTTTAGTTGCATTCCTTGAAGATAATTAACTGCGATGAACAATACCAGGTAGCTTGCCCAGTAAGGTTTTACCTCGCTGAGATTTCTTCGGACAGCATTGCCCTGATGAATGTTTTGCGGCAGGGATAAAAGATGCGAGTCTGTTGAGGTAAACGGATTTAAAATGAACCCAGATGTGGTTTATATAGTGGCGAAAAACAGGCGCACTCTATTGCCTCCCATCTGCCTCACGTAGGAAAGCAGGCTTTAGTTGCTGGCTCGGCATTTTCTGGAGCCAGCCCATCTGTCCTCAATACAAGTTAAACTCTCCCTGTCTCATCATATGGCCTATTCTAACAACAATCCGACCTGACAACTGGCTGAGGCTAAAAAATAGTAATTTCTAACCAGCAGTTAAGTGAGAAAATAAGCAGTTTCTTAAAACTTGGGGATGTAATTACCCATTTGGCGATGTTAAGTAGCAGTGTAGATGGCTGGATGGTGCTGGTGCTGGAGCGGTGACGCGCGCGCCCTACCGGACGAGTTGCTTCGTTTCTGTCTCACTACGAGAGAGTGAATCTCTGCGAGGGTATTACCGAGAGCCACAGACGATCTCCGTTTGGCGCATGTTTGCTAAGCTAGATCATATGCACTAAACAAACAATCACATATCAGAGGCGTTCTGAGAGGATGGGGGCGGAGAATACTGAAGGCCGAGAGGCAGTGTATTCCACAGGCTTCGAGGAGCAATTCTATCCCTCGTGTTCCCTTGCAAGCTGTTCACTGTTAGCTACTCGCTTGCCTGTGAACAATAGCCGATCCCAAACATTTGTCTTACCCCGTCCTTTGATCCCATGATGAATGCCGTTGGATGGGATGCAGTCCAAGGCAATAATGCTTCAAAGAGTGTATAACATTTTGAAATAATCAGATATCTTATAATTTTGTGACTGGAGAGATATTCAGTGCTCGGTACAAACGAGACAAGTGACACAAACTTCATTCGTTAAAGATTACTATTCAAATTGTACATGATTTCTGGTGACACACGAGGAAAGTCGTGATTTTTGGACCTCGCGTTAGTGTCCACTTTGATATTCACGGAGTCAGAATTGATATCACGACGGGGAATAACTATTAAACTTTTATGCGACATGTCGCATGAGCAGGCTTAACGCTCTTCGGAAACTACAATGGATTAGAACTGGATGTATCGCTCGAAATACGTTTCGATAGACTTATGACCCGATAAAGCGATGACTGACATCTTTTTCCGATCGATCGATCGATCGACGCTGTCTGCAGATCAATACTGTAACTCTCTGCCCCGGTGTTTCACAATCAGGCTGCCTCGGCGCAGACCCACGCACTGCCCGAACCCAAGTCCCTGGTAATTAGAAGTGGTTAAGTCGAGTTTGCTCAGTAACAGCTCTATCTGTTCCGATATTCCGTTTGGCGTTGAATGATTGACTGCATTGAAATGAGTATTTATCAAGCGGTGATGATTTCCAGTCGACTTGATTCGCATTTGCCCTAATTGGCTACCAGGTGTAGTTTTCGTTTTTTTCTCTTAATATTCAGATGTTCATCCATTATTTCATCGCTGGTAGACAATCCTCCGCGAATGCCCATGCGAGTATCACCTCCAACCAGTCACGGCCTGGTGCCCATGAGAAACAGCCCATACATCTATGGTAAGCAGCCACTGTTCATATACGCAGAGTGGCCGACAATAAGAACTCGGTTTTTAAGAGAAAAATCCAACAGAAACATATGCAAACGAACTCGTTGAAGTGCGACACTACCTTACACACACCTGCTTCGGGCTTGCCTCGACCGACCAAGCCACTTCATTTTATAACGTAATTATAGACTGGCGTTGAACAATTAATAGAGCGACGATTTTCCCAGCAGCCATGTAATGGCGTTGATCCTGTCGGTTTTGCTTGCTTGAGGAATGTCTCCCACACAAAAGTAATTGTCCGTGATTGATGGTCCGACAGGACCTCGTGAAGGAGGTCCACATGAAGGAGGTCCACGGCTAGTGTTGTCAGATTTTCAGAAGGCATTAAGAAGCGCGAGGGCAGCTACCCTATACAGAGTGGGTTGGGCGGGCTGGTGTGGTGGGGTAGGGAAAGGGGGGCGGGGGTGGTGCCTAAAATTGAAATATAGGAGGGTAAGGAATGACGTATGATAAGGTTTGAAGTCGGGGTTCGGGTGAACATTGAAACGTGAGCCTTGTAGTGTGGAGCTTTTAATACGCCACGCAGGTGCGTTACAAAGCACCTGACATGGTAGTTTCCTTTAGCATGGCGGGCCTCGTACCTTATAGATAGCTATAAAGAAGGAGGGGAATGGACGAGCCCAGGTGCGGGCCTCAATAGACAACTAATCATTGCCGTAAAAGGTCTCCTATTAAAGTCCAAGCGAGCGAAACTTTCTTTATAAAGCAACTCCATGCGCGACCCACAACCACTAATTTGATCTTTGTAAGGAAAAACAAACAAGCTTCCATGATGGGGGTTGTCACAGAAGGGGAGAATTTACGAGAGACCCGCGAGACCCGACTGGAGTCGAAATTGCACATGGAGTGTGTGCAAAGAGAGAATTAGCTTTCATACTGTGGTGACAGTGATCTGATTGGCTCTCGCTTCTCCTCCGACTGCTCCTGTCTTACTCAACCCAGATGAACATCAACATCCCACCCTGGCCACATCACGTCTTCTCAATAATGCCATAATATCATACGATTTCTCGAATTTATGACACTAACTTTGTGATGTGTTTTAGGGCGTTGTTGCTACATCATGTCTACGCAGCCTCACCTCCTCCGTTGTTCATCGCCTCGGAGGAAATCTTCAGCCTCATCCCTTCACACCTCCGTGTCGTCATCGGCCGTGCCTTCTGGTGTATCCGCCGTGTCACACGATCACCCGACTACTCGTCGTCAGTCAGACTCGTCAGCACGGATCACCAATCCCGAACTCTGTCATTGTTACAGCACACAAGCATTACCCATCATCTGCTGGTTGCGGCTAGTTGTATCGTGTCTTCTCCTGCTGTTGCTGCTGCTGCCCATGACGACAGCCCAGCTTCCTCTCACATCAACCCTCCAGGCCTCCGTCACAGATCCCTCGTTACTCGCAGGACTCGAGCAAAGTCTCCTGACTGTGTTTGGCTTGTCTAAAAGGCCCACTCCTTCCTCCAAGAAATCCGCCAGATTTGCTGTGCATCCTCACATGCAGAGACTCTACGAGGATCATGTACGCAGTGGCGTGCGAAATAGTGATGTGCTACAGAGGAGACATCCCACCTACGCGGCTAACACTATACGGAGCTTCATGCAGCATCACGGTAAGTTAATCCCTTTCTCTCCTCCTCCTCCACCTGCTGATCCTCCTCCAACTCCTCCTCCACCTCCTCCTCCTCCTCCACCTCATCCTCCTCATCCTCCACCTCATCCTCCTCATCCTCCACCTCATCCTCCACCTCATCCTCTTCCTCATCCACCTCCTCCTCTTCTACCTCCTCCTCCCCCTCCCCCTCCCCACCCCCTCCTCCTCCTCCTCATCCTCATCCACCACCTCCTCGTCCTCGTCCTCCACCTCATCCTCCTCATCCTTGTCCTCGCCTCTCTTACAGTTGTTGCTGCCTTGATAATTATCAGCATGATTCTTATCTTCCACCGAACAGACATCATTACCATCCCTAATCATCCATACCACTGTCATCTTCATTGTCGACTTGATCGTGAGCTGCTCCTCACCAACCGCCCCATTGATCCCCACTTGCTCCGGTACCGGCTGGGCTACATCTCCTACCTCAACAAGCCTTCTTCCCATTGTATCATCACTTTACACTAAACTGCATATTTGTTCGATAGAGAGCCAGCAGATGGCGTTGATCGCCGTGTCTTCACTATCTCTCTCTCTCTGACCCCTCCCAACCCTCACTTCCCCTCTTTCTCATACTTACTGTACTTATCACTATGAAGCCGGTTTTATGGACGTACTTTCTCTGTATCAATCCCCATCTTCGTTGATTTAAGATTAATGCGAGGTGGAAGTTCATTCCGGTTTCAGGGAGCCAAGCCGGTCTCGAAATACATATAAAAATGTGATTTGAACCTAGAAAGATCCTGAGAAGATTTTCTTTTCGTATCAGCATATTTTTCCCGCCTCGATAAGAACTGCTCTTGAATGACCTCAAGATAAACGGGCTTCCCTGTAGGACTGTAACCTGTGTTGGGATGGGTCTGAAATAAGTTCTCTGATAGCAGCCACTGCCAAATTCGATTTCCCTGACCTTTCAAGGAAGCTATCACCAACATGACCTTGTATGCTTTGACACATACATAGCGATCAAATCTACACACTAAGTTCCCTTTCATTTTAGGCCTTTTTACCTCCCTCTTACTACGCACATGAGATTTGGCGATAACTCTACCAATGTCACGTATGTAGTGTACAAACCAACCTCTCCAAGCTTTATTCTGTGATCCTGTTTTATTGAAAACAAATGCTAAACATTTTTTAAGATCTCGTAAATTATGCACTACATTTCAACCAATAATCGCTCCCTCGAAGACTGCGTGATATATAACGCCTGGCTCAATATACATGGGAGCAATATGAAACGCATATGGACTATGCCCTTATAAACACCCGATTCCTCATATGGTGATTTACTGACCATGTATGACTTCAAAACAATACACTCCAATATAACTTTACACGCATACGGAAGGACTTTGCTGATTGGATGCCCTGCCAACTCGACAACATGTGGAGACAAGGTGCATGTGTTGACTCGCATCGCGTGGGGTGCATTTCCCATTCTCGCGGACCTGGGCTTCACTTGTGAAGAGTTCCCAGTCACAGTCTTCGCACTCTCTCCATAAGCTACCCTAGATTTACCTGTTTGCCTGTAATGGCGCAGGTGCGCTGGTTGCCACTAAGGGTAGGATTACAACCCAGGTGGGGTCTTCATGCCTTATTGCCAGGTGTCCTTGCTCGCGGTAGCCTGTCGCTACAATACGTGCGACCCTTTTTTTACCCTCCAAGAAGCCAAGTGCTGATGGGAGGGGTGTGGGTGGGGGTGGATGTGGGTAAAAGTGGGCACGGGTTATAGGTGTAGATGCGTGCGCCACACGCCGCCCGATGCGTTGCTATAATTGACCGCATACAACCTTAAATATCTAAGACATTGTTTCACGTTAACAATGTTACAAATATTTAGCCTTTCATGGAGTTGTTGTGCGTACAAATCACAAGGCACTCTTCGTCGGCTATTGAGTTTTGTCGCTTCATCTTGTTCTAATAAATCAATTAGAACAGGAACGCCATCGTCAGTTTGTCATAATCACCATCATCATCGTCGTCATTATCGTCATCATGATCCTGGTCGTCATCAATGTAGCTCTAATGTCAAATCAAAAACAATCACCAGTTTCATCTTGTTCATCTTCTCTCTTCCAGATGCGGATGGTGTACATGAAGATGGTGTGGTTCTGCAGTTCAACATCTCTTCTCTAGCCAACGAAGAACAGCTCAAAGCCGCCGAGCTGCGCGTTCTTTGCCTCAATTCTGAATCTAACTCGACTGCACTGAGTCCACTGCGGTTGCAGGTTTTTGACATTTTGAACCCGGGCAGCGCTCGTGAGGAACTTATATCAAGACTTGTAGATACCAAAGTGTTTAAAGATAAGCGTAGTGGACGCTTAAGAGACGCCAAGGGAGTGTGGGAATCATTGGACGTTTCCCCGGCAGTGACAAGATGGCGGGCGCAGCCTCATCGTAACCATGGACTCTGGGTGCGCCTATCAACGCCTGATAGCCCAGCCAACCTTGGTACACACCTCAAACGAGTACGGTTAAAACGCTCGGTCTCAGACACCAGCTCCGAGCGCAGTGGCTCTGTCGAGCAGTGGCGCGTGGAACAACCCGTATTAGTGGCTTACAGCGTGGACAAAAAACATAAAACCCACAAGCAGAACCGTAAGAAAAGTGGTACAAATCAAAGGACTCGTAGAAGCTCCAGGCGAAAAAGTCGTAAGCGCTGCAAACGTCGCCGACTCTACGTAGATTTCAACGAGGTTGGATGGAACGATTGGATTGTAGCGCCACCTGGGTACGAAGCATATTATTGCGCGGGCGAATGTCCATCTCACTTAGCATCGCATATGAATGCTACGAACCACGCAATTGTACAAAACCTGGTGCATTCTGTTAACAGCAAGGCTGTGCCGAAGCCATGCTGTGTTCCCACCGACCTCTCGTCCATTACCATGCTCTACCGCGAGGCTAATGATAAAGTGACAATCAAAATGTACCAGGACATGGTCGTGGAGGGCTGTGGTTGCAGGTGAGACGTGGTAGGCTTCCTCTGGCTCGAGTTTGGCCAGGTCAAGGTCAATCATAGGTAACGTTGCAAGGTGGATATTCGGCTTTATGAGAGCTGAAGTTAGAATTCTCCCGAACAATGTGTGAACATCATCATCTGAATGGACCAAGTGTGAGCCACAACTTGTTGATGTCTGACGAAGGTCGAATGAAGGTCACATGAATGTTGAATGAAGGTCACGTGCATGTAATTCACTTGCGGCCTGTATATTGACGTAGAAGGTCGATATCTGTCGTGAAGGGAAACTAAATAAAGGAAGCCAGACTGTTTCACTTAAGGAGATTGTGAGGAATGGTGTGTAAGAGGTGGAGAAATATGCGTTGTGGTTAAACTCAGTCAGTAAGATGGCTGTTAACATTGACTTGCGTTGACCAAATTAATACCTCACTTGCATACCTCTCTAGAACTTCAATAGATGAATGGTGCAATGTCTGAGTGTTGACTGGCTGCTCTGTCTTCCATTTTACTGGTAGATGCTTTAGAACAAAATCATGGATGCCAATATGTAGCGTCTGGATGCTTGATGATGGATTATCCGTGGTGCGCAGTAGGCATATCTACTCCCTGCCACAAGTGCTTTGTATGGTTCCGCGTTTTAAAATTGGTTACACTTGAAAACCTGCATAACTTACTACTGTTTTTCATGTCTGTGTTCTTGCTAGGTATATTTGTGATAATGTTCCAAAAAGAGAATAGTCTGATCAATAAGCTGTTAGTTGATTGTGGATTAAAAAAACGTGTTTATATTGAGGAAAAATTGCTTAGCCTCATTTTGAACTTTGTGCCTAAAATGACACAGCATACTGCTAATTATGCATCTAACTTTTAACAATAAATACGGTAGTATTAGTGAGTCAATTGGCTGTCATTCATAGTTTTCACAGCTATGATTGCTCTGTGATATCAGTTCTCTGTCTGCGCATGCGCTGTATTATGTCTTCGGTCAGGAAGTTGCTTGTGGACAACAGGTGCCCTTTAAGCTAAGGTCATAAATTATGAGTTATACGACCATAGTTTACCTGGATATTACTTTGTTTATCTGTAAATTATATATATTGTTGTTGAGCCATGTATATTTATTTTATGACCAGTGCATTTACAGAAGTGGAGCAATGTTGGGAGTTGTCCTCTCATAGCAATGTCGACTTCTTAAGAAATAAAATTTACTACAAACATCACCATTTTGTTTCGTTAGCGTGATTATTTATGTCTTGTTTCTGGAAAATGACTCAAAGCTGTAAGTATGACCAAGACTCATTCCCTCTACCATTCCCCCAAACTGTGACGGAAGTGTCACGCTAAACATTATAAATTGATAATGAACCTTAAATCAGAGAACCGGAATATACTGACCCGCTGTGAGTAATTACCTGCTCAGCTCATTGCCTTTGAATAATACAGTCAATGCGACTAAATCGCAAAATGAACGATAGTTACGAGTAAATGTGAATCGTCTCGAGAATTACTCGCTGCTTGCCGCATGTTTGCATAATTCATGCTTTCAACTTAATAGGGCGTCCACTGATGCGACAGCAACGCGTCTGCCAAACCAATGACGACTCCGTGCGAAAGTTCGATTTCACAGACTCCACCTATTATATTCCTGAGTGGCGTTCTTAACCCAAATGACATATAATGAGCGGATAATTGACAAGGAGCTGGGATCGTGTTTTGAGTAGTCGACCAATACCCACTCAAGACTACAACCGCAATTCCTATTTGGGGGCCGTTCACTGTCATTTGCTGGGAGACTAATGTACTAGAATTGAATAAACCCTTGAGGACGGCTTGACTGTGTGGCTTTTAAATGGATTCGCGTATCCATTGACGCTATTTATGCTCTCACGAGCAGCTGTGTGGTCCTTCCTATAACCAGCCAACAACACTTCTCTCGTATTCAAGGCATAATGATATACCCAAACCCCGTGACCACGATGGCGTTTCTTTGATGTGAAGTTGAAAGCGAGCGAGAGAGCGAGAGCCTGGGTCACCCAGAAAGTAAGAGAGTACTCGGGTATTGCTCGCCCTCGGGTGAAGATGGCTTAGTGTGATAAGACTCTTATTCCTCTTAAGGCTTTCCACTCAACGCTCGCTCAACGCCGTAGTTTTCTCAACAGCGCCCCAGCTCCCACCCTCGCCCCAACTGCGATTTTCAACCAGTTTAGTCTGAAAAACCTAAAACACACACCAGTGCTAACCGCACGTCCGCATACGTAACCCAACCATATCTACCCCACGTTATGTCAACAATGAGCGATATTTCGTTTACACACAGCGCAGAAAAACGTCCTCGACGAGCAGTCGATAAATGAGCGAGTTTTTGCCAGAGCTAGAACCAGGACAAAAGGTTTGAAAGGTTAAAAGCTTGCTCATTCAAAAGGAATAAGTCAAACTTTCTTGCTTGTGTGTTTAAGTAACAAAGACGCATGACTTGATGTCTATCAATGTAGCGAATGAATAATACTGCTTGTCAGAATGAATATATGCTCTCGCCACAAATATCATTTTAGTGGGGATCCGAAAACTCAAGAAAAAAATTGATTTACAAGATTACTGAATTGGAGTTTCACATTGTAGATATAGCACATAAAAATGACGTTTGTTATTTGATGTATCGTTAAGACAGAAGACCGAAAACCACTGGAAAGAATGTTATTCTCAATGAAACCAAAATACCAAACAAGTTGCTTAACATTTCGCAAAACAATGAAGAAAGGTTTGAATTTCAGAAATATTAGTGTCGTTTCTGGAAAACATAACTGCCAGACAAAATGGTAGTAGTGCATACGCACACACACAAATAGCCCGTCGTAATGAACAGCGTTTGTGCTAAATGACATCCTTATCACTAAATGACATCCTTATCACTAAATGACATCCTTATCACTAAATGATGGCGGTGCTAAGAAAAATAAGAAAAAAAATCAACATTAGTTATGAATGCAACATTACCAAGACACAAACATATACATGCCGTAAATCACCAAAGACACTTAACAAATCATCATCAGTTGATGTTATTCGGGCACAAATACATTCAAATACAGTAAAATATTTTATCTAATGTTGTCTTGAATAAACTAGTATTTTCAAGCTGATACACAGCAAAATGTACATAAACTATATATGCAATATCATTACCCTGTTGTGCATTTTGTCATGTGTTTTCCGAGACAACATAATCTATATTCCTGAAAATTGCAAAGTTATTTAAGTATGCCTAACAGATGAAATTTATAATTCAAAGTACAGTAAATCCCACACCCATACTGTATACAGATAATGATCCTCGTCAGGGAGACAAGCGGGAAATAAATCGACTGTTCACATGAATATGACAACAATCAATACCATGCCATGGTATCAATTCATATACAATTCCGATAACGTCAGACTAATGTCACAGGTACTGCTAATGCTCTGGGATGTCCAATAGCGGTCCACTGTAAAGGACACCCACCCACTGTTATATGTATGCATATATATATATAAATATACATATATATACATATACTTATAAAAAATATATAGATATATATATATATATATTTATATATGTATAATTATACATATATATATTACACACATATATATATATATATATATATATATATATATATATATATATATAAATATATATATATATATATATATATATATATATATATATATATATATATATATATATAATATATATATATATTGTTGGGTGCGTTTCATGGAGACCTTGAAATGTGGACGGTGAGAGGATTTGTCTTGACTTTGCGACCTAACGTCCTACAGTCATAATTCACTTTCTAAGTGTTATTAAATCACTATGACCGTGCTGCAAATTGATTAGAACTAAATAATGACTAAAGCAAGTACAATATGCGCACTAAGCAATACACTTGAGCTGATGGGTTGCCGTTTTACTGTGATATGCACAGCTAAAGAATATCCAAACATAAAGACAGTGGGGGGAATTTTGTATCGTAACCCTTCTGCTTCAGAAGGATGTTTCATTAGCGTTATCGGTTGGAGCCAAAGTTGCATTGGAATCATTTGGCAACAGTAACGTCGTACTTCCGGTCGATATTCTTGCCGTTGTTTGGCGTCTTACAGGCGGTGACCACTCACCGCCCGACGGTGAACTTCCTAGGACATCATCTGTGACGTCATTGATGTGCTTCGCGCTCTCCGAGTCGCTGAATGCGCGCCCAGCTTTGGCGATACGGAACACCGAGTCATCTGATCCGCTTGCGGATGAATGCACGATGCAGTAACTGGAAAGAGACTGCCCTTCCAGTTTCAGGTAGTTTGATTGGCTATTATCCTGAAGAAGGAGGTCCACCTCTTCACGAAGTTGGCTGAATGAAGGACGGCAACAGGGCTGAGCGTCCCAACACATCGCCATGACCCCATACCTGGAACAGTGAACAATTGACATTTAGTATAGCTTTATCTTTAAATTACATGCGCGCTTATTGCTCGTCTTCTCAGAATGATCAGTAGTAGACGTTCTCATCATAGGTTACAACGACCCTCCAGCTCGGAACGGGACTTAGTTAGAACATGACCCCTAGTTGTTGTGACAAGATCGTGTCAGCATCGAGAGCTTATCAAAGACTCAAGTGTCGTATTTGACACTTGTGAGTTTGTTGTTAACACACACAGGTGGTCATAGCATACATGCCAATGGGGTTATAGACCTGCAAAACTGGCTGAGTGAGCCTCTCTAACCCCCATGGATAGTCTCTTGGCGTCCCACCCGGCTCCAAGCTCCAAACACTAGCCTTAATCCATGGAACAGGTAAACCTCATTGTATTCCATTAGTACTGCACATTCAACTTGTCAGCTATTTCAAGAGTTCCTTTTTTTATATTGCAAGGACTGGAGAGACTATTAACCCAGTGTTTACCCGCAAAATGACTCCATGGCAGGTGTGTTGACCTAACCAGGTACCTATCTAATCACTCTCACTCAGGCGTGGAATGAGCTTTCTCCGGGCCGGTGTCATGTTTTAAACATTAAACCATATTTTTCTACCAAAGAATATAATCCGGAGTCAAGTGCCGAGGACTTAATAAGCCGACTGCAATAACCAGCTAGTAGACCCAATGGTTGTAAACTGCGCAGCGTATATTCGGTGTAAAAACGGTTTCTTCAATGTACTTGCCATTATTGTTCTGTGCAAAATTGAAACAAAACCAGCGAAGCAGTGGTCGTTTCAATTGACACGTGAGTACCCGTGGTTATTACCAGAACAACTGACAATCCAGGGTTCATCCCAGCTGCCACATGAGTGGGTCGTGAAAAAGAAAATCTTTCGACTAAACGTATCTTGTCGTTCGCCTGTAAACAGGGCTGGTTAGTGGCAAGGCAAGCATGGTAATAAGACGAGGATACATTGATTGCAGTTCAAAAGCTACCCCGACATTGTATTTGTTCCAATTTAGGTCATGCCAGCCAAAACTTGATACATCAATTGACTCATTATAAACTCGAGTGCTAGGCATATGACAGAGTCACGATAAGACAGACATCAATCGCATACCTCTCACATGATGGATGGGAGTTGGTCCCAACAAATAGGACTCAGCTCGTGCAATCACTGGCTAACCCACCCTGCCAAACGTCCCATTAAGCTCAACAAAAGCCACCTTCAACAGGCACTCATCACATTTCGAATAATAGACAACTAAAAATGAACTCCTGAAAAACTGTGACAAGAAACTGATGTTGATGCTCAGTAGTCGTAGGTTGAATTATTCACAATAAAAGGCGTTTCATTTTCGGCGTTATTTCGAAAACGACACAGCTCGGCGCGTCGAATCAGCCAGTCAGTCGGGCGTAACGCGTCATCGAGCCCACCAATATTGGTCCGTCTGATGAATCAGCAGGGCAGTTACCTGACCGTACAATTGTTGTTAGCGTGAAAGCAACATTAAGTAAGGAATCATTCTGTCAGAGGAATCCGTTACGGTTATGATATTACTGTAGACTTCTCTAGAAAATATACTCACAATGTTAGTGACAGCATTAAACCTACGCGGGTGGGTGAGATCGAGTTTGCATTTGGTTTAAACAAAACATCATATTAGTACACACTCAAACAAATGCCATCAAACATGCTCGGTTGGAGATTCAATATTTAAGCTAGAAAATCAAACCCTACATACTGTCATTGTCAAGCACGACATTCAACCCCCTGAACTAAGCTACTATAATGACTCAAAGGATGAGAAACCTTTTCCAGGAGTCGCATGTATGTAAATAGTTGTATCAAACTTCAGATATTCCACCACAGCACATGAGAGGCTATAACGTGAGACGGCTGGCCCCTGACCAGTCACTGTCGTCATATGTTACAACAAACTCCACCTGTATACACTCTATCCCTTCAACAAGTATATTCTCTGATCCTCTCAACACGCGACAAAAAAACACGAGGTACGCATAATCCACAAAAAGTGTCTCATATAACCGAAGTACCACTATATATTGCTCTCGAGTCTAAATTAGTGCTAATATCATCAAAAAGAGTGCGACACATCTAACGATTGTCAGCAACTAGCATTAACATTCTTGACAGGTTTTCATCTGAAGTGGTCCTTCAAACACCCTCTTCTGTATTCATTAGGCAGAAGAAGACGTGAAACACCTGCATGTAATGACTGTCTTAACGCTATCACAATCCCACGTCGCCTTTGATAACTGCGGTTAAAAACGTTTACACGTGATAATATTGGCAGGTTTTCCGTCATCATTCATAAAAACTTCCGTACCATAAGTGAGAGATATTGCTGCTTAATTTAGGCATTCCTGTGGGTGCTTCATCGTCGACTGCAGCAGATCAAGGTTAAGTGGTAAAGCGTGCCAGGTGTTCCATTATGACGCAAAAGATATACATCCATATTTCTATATATAGCATTAGTTCTCCTGACATTCCCACAACGGCCGTCGTCGTCATGGCAACGTTTCATTGTGCCTCCGCGCCTTCTCCACCATCATTGGTTCATCAGATGGACACGTATGTATCTGAACAAGTGGTCGACTCACCAGAACAACGTATTCGTGGGACAACCCATGCGAGGGGATACTGCAAATGTCCTGCCTTTGCAATCACACATGATAATATACGGCACCGAATCGTGTCCTGTTCCTCGTATCTTGATTAAAGATGCATAGCATACGGACAGATCTTAATAGCATTCACAAATAGACAGAGAGATAGACAATGAGGTCGTGAGAGACCGCCTGGTACCACCAGACCAGTACCCTATGACCTCCAACATGCTCCACCTCATGTAGGCATGCAAAACAGAAGACGAGACACCTGCGAAGAGTTATCATAAGAAGATGAGTGGCGTGACAAAACGCTAAGGGCGGGGCTTGTATATTGCGCATGTTGTGACTTATGCGGACAGTAGCCCCGCAGCGGGAAACCATCCGGTGGAAGAAATTACGATGACAGTCTCTCCCCCCACCCCCCGAAACCCCTCATTTGTAGTACAACTAGCGCTGAAAAAAGGCGATTAAGTCTCGGTGCATGACATCCAATAAGTATATGAAATCAAGGACACGATGCGGACGGAACTAGTCTCATCGCTCGTTAGGTATTAATATAAACATACCATAATCAACCGGGAAAAGTAAATAGCGGTCGCGTTTAAGAGAACCCTAAATTCACGTTTCTTTCGCGATGGAGGGAGATTTTGATTTGTTAGATATCTTTCTGACCAATAACCTACAAAGGCTGTTAAACTTTGTGAGGCAGCGCGAATGATGACGGATACGCCCGATGCTTCATATACTCCCGGTCCAAAAAACGCATCCTCGAGGAAGACGTTTTCTTTTCAAGAGTTGAATTCTTTCAACAGAGTGTTTAGTGACTAGGACTGGGCAGCTGTCGGAAGCAGTCAGTGGGATAGGGAGGAGGGTCTATGATCAGGCACGCCGCTTTTGATTGTCGGGGTTGTGGTGTGTACGTCTCGGCTTGAGCGACAACCCCAGGTGTTCACAACCAACTCTCAAACACGACACTGCACACTCGTCCTGTGCAAATGTTAGTTCTGGCTTATATCAAAACAACCATTACTTTACCCATCAATTGCTTCTGATGCTCTTTGACCTACGAGAGTTTCCTAAGAAACGATGATGGCGCTGCGGGATTGGGTGGCAAGGATCGGTGGGGCGGAGTACCAGTAATCCGTAGTGCCTACACAGCGCTACTTGTCAGTCTGGTGGAAACAATTTCTCAGTTCTATGGCTATACCATGGACATCGGGTTGACAGGTAAGTCAAGAATGGACATCGGCCTGACGGGAAAGTCAAGAATAGACATCGGGCTGACAGGAAAGTCATGAATGGACATCGGGCTGACGGGAAAGTCAAGAATGGACATCGGGCTGACAGGAAAGTCATGAATGGACATCAGGCTGACGGGAAAGTCAAGAATGGACATCGGGCTGACGGGAAAGTCAAGAATGGACATCGGGCTGACAGGAAAGTCAAGAATGGACATCGGGCTGACGGGAAAGTCAAGAATGGACATCGGGCTGACAGGAAAGTCATGAATGGACAACGGGCTGACGGGAAAGTCAAGAATGGACATCGGGCTGACAGGAAAGTCAAGAATGGACATCGGGCTGACAGGAAAGTCAAGAATGGACATCGGGCTGACAGGAAAGTCATGAATGGACATCGGGCAGGCGGGAAAGTTAAGCTCGATAAGCAAAATAAAAGTTAGCTATATAAGCCTCATGTTACCAAGACTTGTGGGGAGAGATACTGGGGCGATCTAATCGTTGAGGACGTTTAAATCAAACCAAACATACAAGTTAAAGCAGCAGGTGACGTGAATGGGTAAGGTATGTTACATAGTTAAAGCAGCAGGTGATGTGAATGGGTCAGGTATGTTACATAGTTAAAGCAGCAGGTGACGTGAATGGGTCAGGTATATTACATAGTTAAAGCAGCAGGTGATGTGAATGGGTCAGGTATATTACATAGTTAAAGCAGCAGGTGATGTGAATGGGTAAGGTATATTACATAGTTAAATCAGCAGGTGATGTGAATGGGTAAGGTATGTTACATAGTTAAAGCAGCAGGTGATGTGAATGGGTAAGGTATATTACATAGTTAAAGCAGCAGGTGACGTGAATGGGTCAGGTATATTACATAGTTAAAGCAGCAGGTGATGTGAATGGGTAAGGTATATTACATAGTTAAATCAGCAGGTGATGTGAATGGGTAAGGTATGTTACATAGTTAAATCAGTAGGTGATGTGAATGGGTAAGGTATATTGCATAGTAAAAGCAGCAGGTGATGTGAATGGGTAAGGTATATTACATAGTTAAAGCAGCAGGTGATGTGAATGGGTAAGGTATGTTACACAGTTAAAGCAGCAGGTGATGTGAATGGGTCAGGTATATTACATAGTTAAAGCAGCAGGTGATGTGAATGGGTAAGGTATATTACATAGTTAAATCAGCAGGTGATGTGAATGGGTAAGGTATATTACATAGTTAAATCAGCAGGTGATGTGAATGGGTAAGGTATGTTACATAGTTAAATCAGCAGGTGATGTGAATGGGTAAGGTATATTACATAGTTAAATCAGCAGGTGATGTGAATGGGTAAGGTATGTTACATAGTTAAATCAGCAGGTGATGTGAATGGGTAAGGTATGTTACATAGTCAAAGCAGCAGGTGATGTGAATGGGTCAGGTGTATCACATAGCTTAACACAGTCGGGACGCAGATGAACAGGGCGGGTCGGGGGTGGGTGGGGGTAAGCAATCCAATATATTGAGATGTATAAATCAAACACACACGATGCGATCGACTGAATGAAGTGCTTGACAGAATCGGGCCATCGCAGCCTCTCGTCTAGTGGCAGCACCAGCCGATTGATTGGACCGGGCCACCCCAGCCTCTCGCCTGGTGTCACCACCAGCCGATTGATTGGACCAGCCATCCGAGCCACTCGCCTGGTGTCACCACCAGTCGATTGATCGGACCGTCCTCCCCAGCCACTCGCCTGGTGTAACCACCAGCCGATTGACAGGACCGGGCCACCCAAACCTCTCGCCTGGTGTCACCACCAACCGATTGACAGGACCGGGCCACCCCAGCCTCTCGCCTGGTGTCACCACCAGTCGATTGATTGGACCGGCCTCCCCAGCCACTCGCCTGGTGTCACCACCAGCCGATTGACAGGACCGGGCCACCCAAACCTCTCGCCTGGTGTCACCACCAACCGGTTGACAGGACCGGGCCACCCCAGCCTCTCGCCTGGTGTCACCACCAGCCGATTGTTTGGACCGGCCTCCCCAGCCACTCGCCTGGTGTCACCACCAGCCGATTGACAGGACCGGGCCACCCAAACCTCTCGCCTGGTGTCACTACCAGCCGATTGACAGGACCGGCCACCCCAGCCACTCGCCTGGTGTCACCACCAGTCGATTGACAGGACCGGCCACCCCAGCCACTCGCCCAGGTGAAATCCACCGATACGAGTCGCATCCAACTGTTAATCATAAAGCCCAAGAGCAATGAACTCGACAAGAGCGAGGCGGAAATGAAGAGCTCGCGTTAGATGAGGTGGAGGTATCCGAGGAGGGGACAATATGAGCGTTGGATTGCGGGTGAGCCCTTGTGAACCTGCGCGGCACATGTGGGACTTGGCAGAAGTTTGGTAAATCATGGGTGGCATCGCGGGCTAGGTGTGTGCTTCTCAAGTGGCCTAACAAACCCCACCCAGACGTGAAGCATTCATCGCCTTTAAAACATCCCACGTGTTATCTCATCAAGGACTGGGCCACAGGTGTGCATGAAGGATGGACAATCAGAAAGCAGATTTTCTCAATTGGAATTCAACAAGAATGCAACAGATTTGATTAGGTTATCGCTGTCGACACGAGGGCACTATGGCGCAGTGAGTGGTGTCTCAATTGAGTCTGCTGCTGCTGTTGCTGCTACTGCTGCTGCTTATGTCGGGATGACGCGGGGAGTGGGGGTGAAGTATGTTATGGGTTATTATTATCATAACGTGCGTACATTAGCAGCGAGCTGAGGATAACACGCGAAGTGGCTGGTGGAGTTTAATGGATAAAGCTGAGGGGAAACAGAAGCGGTACGGCCAGATGAAGTCGGCCGCTTAACAGGCGCTGCTGTCATTCAGAGTAGTTTGTGTCGGCAGCCATGCACCGGACCGCACTCCCAACAATAACATACACATAAGACGCATCGGTTGTGGTAGGCATAGATTGCACATGGCTGGGATAGAGAGTTCGTGCTTGAGGCTGGAGGTTTGTTAGTGTGTGGGGAGGATAGGAAAGAGGATGGATCTGGGGTCGGGTTCGAGCCAGGATATGCTGCTGTCATTGTTCACAGACAGAGGCGGTCGTTTGATGTTCACTGCTATGAGTGGCGTTAAGTTGAGGAGTAGGTAGTAAGAAGACTCTTGTCACAACATACACTCCACCGACCGCACCGATGCCGTCCACTCGCTGTTTCGTGCTCGTGCTCAGCGGCCGCCCCGGGAAATCATTCACCCATTGCCTGTGATGGCACCATAAGCATCCATGGCCGAGTGAAAAGCTGAAGCCCCACATCAAAGGAGCTAACGAGACAGCGCCCGGGCGGCAAGTATCTTCTACCTGACCCCGTAGCTATCCATCAAGTGGCTTTGTGAGAACAACCCGACCAAGATGAACTGTCACAATACAACGTCCGGGCACCCATTCCCAGAACAACATCGTCACCGCCCCCTACCCACCCCACCCACGACGATCCAAAACAGACAAGCCCCCCCCTGATCCCCAATATGCCTTACTTAACTCGTACATCCTTTTTTGCTTGATCAGCGGAACATTACAACACACCTGGATTTCAACAGGTGACAAATGCCACAATAACAGAGACTTGCTTTCACCCGGACGGTACGCTTCCAATCAGCCGTCAAGGGCCACCCACCTCTACAGCCCAGTGTTTGCTAATAGAACACGACGCTGCTGTCCATCAGCCAACCCGAGCAGCAGCAGCAGCAGTAGTAGCAGCAACAGCAGCAGCTGGAATACCGATAATGCCCCAACCCCAACCTCTCCCACCATAAAGTCTAATTGCTCCCTGCCTCATTTCCACAGAATACCACACATTTCTAGTTGTTAACGACCATGTAAATGTACATTGTATTAACAACGATGACTTCTTTGATCACTTCATCAGGAGAGCCAGGTGACGGCTCACGTTCTCAGGGCAACAACCCCAATTCAATGCGAGTGGCACTCGGTATGTTGGCTTTGTCAAACAAGGCAAATAACACTAGTGCAACCTTCTACCGAAAATAACAATACAACCCGGGTCCCACGGTGTCCGGCGCACCCCACCCCCAGCCATTCCACCCGCCGTCCAAGTGCGGCAGGCATCAGTCGGGAAAGAGATAGATAAAGTTTGTGTTGTGACATCGTGTACCACCCGGTATTGGTGTAGGCAGTGGAACAGAGTGTCCGCAGAAGGAGAGACCATTGAGAAAAATGTTATCCTAAGTGAAATTAACCGTGGCACATTAAGACTTACAGCAGCAGAGAGCGCCAACAACCCGTGTGTGTGTGTGTGTGTGATGAGACACTGACAACAGCCGGCCCGCATCCCGATTCTTACAAAAGCCACTGTAATACATTCTACGCGGAGAGCAATTAATGGTCGGCTGGTCTTTCTGTCAGGTTAAACATTTGTTCATTATTGGGTCAGACCAGGTGAAATGCCAAGCAGTGAGGTTTTCAATCGTCGAATCACATTCTCACACAATCGTGTGAACGTCACGGCCTACATATGTATTGATACGACTATGTTAGAAGAAAAAAAGCATTCAGTACATGAAACAGGTTTAGTGCACTATGTTATCGGATGAGACCAGCATGGCATGTCCATCTGATGAGACCAGCATGGCATGTCCATCTGATGAGACCAGCATGGCATGTCCATCTGATGAGACTAGCATGGCATGTCCATCTGATGAGACCAGCATGGCATGTCCATCTGATGAGACTAGCATAGGATGTCCATCTGATGAGACTAGCATGGGATGTTCATCTGATGAGACTAGCATGGGATGTCCCTCTGATGAGACCAACATGGCATGTCCATCTGATGAGACTAGCATGGGATTTCCATCTGATGAGACTAGCATGGGATGTCCATCTGATGAGACTAGCATGGCATGTCCATCTGATGGGACCAGCATGGCATGTCCATCTGATGAGACTAGCATGGGATGTCCATCTGATGAGACTAGCATGGGATGTCCATCTGATGAGACTAGCATGGGATGTCCATCTGATGAGACCATCATGGCTTGTCCATCTGATGAGACTAGCATGGGATGTCCATCTGATGGGACCAACATGGCATGTCCATCTGATGAGACTAGCATGGGATGTCCATCTGATGGGAGCAACATGGCATGTCCATCTGATGAGACCAACATGGCTTGTCCCCCTGATGAGACCAACATGGCATGTCCATTTGATGGGACCAACATGGCATGTCCATCTGACGAGACTAGCATGGCATCAGGGAAACTCAGATAATGATATGCAGGCAGTAAATGTTCTTACAAAACCAACAGGCTTTTGTCAAATGGAATTTGTCGTTGCTGATAATAAGTCACACAAATGGAACAATTGTCCTCAAGTGAATCCGCCATTACTGATAAAACAGAATAGGACTTACATTAGTACATGAGGTACGAATTTCAAATATAAAAGTGATATATGGCAAATATACATGTTCGCTTAATCCAGCTTACATAAGTATTGTTGTTTTCTATTTCAGATGTACATTTAGGTACTATGGCGAATCATTAACCGTACTTCATTATCGTTCGAGTAATTATTCTACCGGGCAGTCCCTGAGCTAGGCGTTAACTTCACATAATCTCTATATCAACGGTAAGACATTCCATTGACTTCCGTAGGCCGTTAGTCATAATGTATGAGTAGCCATCAGCCACTGTGGCCAATTATGGCGTGCATACAATGAGCGATAATGGAGTTACGGGCTCAGAGTCATACAGGTCAACAGCACTTGACCTCATGAATGGAGGTCACATGTGAATTAGCGAGACGTGTGTATGGGGCAGTAGTCAACAAGCAGGGGGTCGTGTTGAGTCTAGGGCACTTAAGCACACGTACAGATTGAGCGGACAGAAGATGGGTTTCTCCAAGCGATTGCCTCGTAGCAGGTGCTTCAACAGGTGCCGGTTGGAGACAGAAGGAAAAGGCGTAGCTCCGAAGGTCACGAGCTCCCAGAGAACCACTCCATAAGACCACCTGCAGCATCCACAACGGTCAGCCTGTGTAATCATCGTGAATACAATCATCCGATTCTTTATCGCGGGTGAAAGTTGTTACCGCTTTTGAGCAGCCGTTAACCACTTTATCTATAAATATAATGTCTAGTCAACATGGTGGGTAGTATTAGTCAACCTTTGAGAATTATTCTGTTCTTGAGAAGATAATGCAAGATTAAGGACGATGTCAATAGCAATTATAGTGGAATGTACGTGATACTCCAGTAGGAGTAACTTCCGCCAAGTCTTCACGCGCTCGACGGGGCCAAATGGGAAGGATATTTCCGAGTCTCATATTCATTCATTGCATTGTGACATAAATAACGAACTTTGCACAATAAAAATACGAGATGACATTATAAGATATGATATGTAATGTATAACTCGGATGGATGACATGCGCTCTTGTGTAACACTTACACGTCAGTGTTCGTGTTGAAGACCAGATCCATGATCGACTCCGGGGCCATCCATTTGAGTGGCAGCTTCCCGCCATGGCGTGTTACGTATACGTGATCGTTGTGGACGAAGCGCGTTAAACCAAAGTCACCAATCTTCACCACGTGACCTTCTCCTACTAGGATGTTTCTCGTGGCCAGATCGCGGTGTACCAAATTCTTAACTCCCAGAAACTCCTGCAAGTCAACTCCTTCAAGTTAAGAGACCATTGAGTGGTTTCCCCACTCGCATGTAAATGGAGTGTTAATGAAATCGTCACCCAGTGTTTTGTCAGATACAATAGAGACCAAGGGAACATAAGATATCTGATGTATACAACATTTTCCTTTGTGTGTATGGGACACCACGCGATTATTTGTCCATCGAAGCATTAGCGCGCCCCTTGACAAAAGCGAATAATATGAACAGACGAACAGCAGCAGCATGTATTGTGCAGCAACTCTATTAAACCTCGCGGCATGTATTGTGCAGCAACTCTATTAAACCTCGCGGCATGTATTGTGCAGCAACTCTATTAAACCTCGCGGCATGTATTGTGCAGCAACTCTATTAAACCTCGCGGTATGTATTGTGCAGCAACTCTATTAAACCTCGCGGCATGTATTGTGGCATGTATGTATTGTGCAGCAACTCTATTAAACCTCGCGGTATGTATTGTGCAGCAACACTATTAAACCTCGCGGCATGTATTGTGCAGCAACACTATTAAACCTCGCGGTATGTATTGTGCAGCAACTCTATTAAACCTCGCGGTATGTATTGTGCAGCAACTCTATTAAACCTCGCGGCGTGTATTGTGCAGCAACGCTATTAAACCTCGCGGCATGAATTGTGCAGCAATTCTATAAAACCTCGCGGCATGTATTGTGCGTGCAGTTCGCAACATGACAAAGTTGCAACCGAAGCGCAAGGTAATGCCAGAAGAGTAAACTTGTCATGCAGATATTGATGTATCGACATGGTTCATCAGACCCGTGAATATACCCACCATTCCAACAGCAATCTGCCGGGCGAAGCTGAGCATGTTTCTCAGCGTGAGCGTCTCCTGGTCAGCACCTTCAGCCGCACCCTGTCACAACAAATACACACCAGTATAGCTGGCGACCAACACGTGCGGCAACATACATCATATTATACCCGTTTCAATTCAATTTCAGCCCATTTCGGTAAATGGTGGATTCCGAGCAGGGCGGTTGCTGACCAATAATTCATGCACATAATATTGATAGCGACTTGACATTAATACACAGTGTATGTATATATTATAGCTGTATTTATGACCATTTGTATGGTGCCGTAATAAAAGTGGTGCCCCTGCCAGCCGCAGATGGATCCTCAGAGATTCGCAGCATGGCAGCCATGTCTCGTGTGATACGATAGTCTTAAAATTTCATGCGTTGTTCATGTTTGTTTGCTAATTCAACATAGTGTCACTGAACATTTGTTTTTTGAAATTACTGGGAAATTAAGGTTTTTTCGTATATCATAGAAATCACGTTAATATATGGGTTACTTGACATGTTCATAACGCATGTAACAAGTGCTGGGGCCATGTGTCTATCGCTTCTGTATCGTCTAGATAAAATACCCACGCAGACAGATTCGGTCATTGGTCGCATCTGATTTGACTCCGCGCAAATTAAGCATATTCATCGTCGCTCCCCAGGGAGTCTATGCTTAAGTGAAATCATATCCATCTTTGATGTTCGCCAAGGGAGAAACGCAATCCATGTTACGCCACAAAACACTTACCCAGCCATTCTAGACACGATAGCGAAGGCGGTATGGCTTCTATGTGCGACTGTACAGTATGAATTTCACTAAATTGATACAAACTGCGAGCACTTAGACAAGCGGACCACACAGCATACGAAACAGTTGATTTGTTTGTAAACATCCATGACGTAATCACCAGTTTGTTAGCGATGGTCTTATGGCTGTGTTTACGCTGGCTGGAGCAGGCAATGATCTGTCTGATCACAACCGGCCAAACGAGATGGACGGCTCTGTTTAGTCAAAATGAAAACAGTGCTACTGGAAATGGATCGCTGGAAATAAATTCCCAAACATTCATGCCTTGATATCATGAGCGCTTTACACGCAATTTTGACATTCTTCCAGATCCGGCTTTATGGAATATATGTGTTAAAATACTAAGCACTTAGGCTCCTCATAGATCATTGTTAATGGCAATGTAAAATCAAATATATTCGTCCGATTCTCACATTAGACACACCTCTATCTAATCACCTGTTGATTTTGATATCAACCAAATCATTCTTACACAATTATAGACATAAAAGTTCCTACGACTTCTTCCACTTTCAGCTTCTTCGACGAATTTTAAGGACGATATTATTGCCCAGAGGCGCAAAAAGTAGAAGTAGACAAAAAACGATTACGCTAATGAAGACGGAGTCAGACGAGCTCGACAGAAGTGATTTCGCCCACGCACTAACTAACACACACGGAAATATGCGGGATGGAATCTCTAGCGAGTGAAAATGGCAAGAGAATGTATAGGAAAGCGGAGTGACCTGGCCGTGGAGGAAGAGGCGATGGGCACGCAGGTACCTCAGCAAGTCTCCACCCACCATATGCTCGCCGATGAGACAGACAGGCGTAACGCCGTGCGTGACGCATCCAACCAGACTCACAACGTTAGGGTGAGATCCAATCAGCTTCATCAACTCAATCTCCTTCAGGAAGTCACTTTTGTGTTCAGCACTGGCATTGTCTGGCAGCACACACACACATGCACTCTCTGTTAGTAAACTTATATTACCGCTTGGACCTAACGATGAATAAAGGATGCATAATGGAGTGAGTATACGAAGAAGCCAGCGCTACAACAAGTAACCATACACGTCAGAATGAGAACCATACAACGCGATGCATAGTGACATATAAACGATTCTCTCTCTCCTCTCTCTCTCCGCCACTCTCTCTCTCTCTCTCTCTCTCTCTCTCTCATCTCTCTCTCCCCCGGGAGAGAGAGAGAGAGACTCGCCTCCTCTCTCTCTCTCTCTCTCTCTCTCTCTCTCCCCTCCTCTCTCTCCCCTCGAGTCCTCATCAGCGAGAGAGGAGAGAAGAGAGTCTCGCTCTCTCCCTCTCTCTCTCCCTCTCCCCCCTCCCGAGAGCCCTCCCCTCTCCACTCCTCTAACTCTCTCTCTCTCTCTCTCTCTCCTCTCTCTCCTCTCTCTCTCTCTCTCTCTCTCTCTCTCACTCTTCCTCCCCTCTCTCTCTCCCTCTCTTCCTTCCTCACTCTTGCTTTCTCTCTCTCACTCTCCCTCTCTCTTTCTCTCTCTACCTCTTTTCGTTCTCTCTCTCTATCTCTCTCTCACACACACACAAACATACACACACACACACACACACACACACAAACACACACACAAACACATTCACTTGTACATGCTTATCATTAGTGAAAGCTTGTTAAAAACCCTACCGTGTAACATTTTAATAGCTACGGTCATCGACGTGGATTTGAGAGCAGCGGCCTGTGATACGGGCAGTCGGGGATTGGCAGCCAATGATACGCTTCCCTTTACCACCCGACCAAATGCCCCGACTCCCAGCGTATCCCCAAAAACGAGGCTGTCACGAGACACTTCCCATTCGTCGCATATAGCCTCGTTCGCGACGCTGAAATGAATTCAGAAAGAGGACGTTCATAACGGGAGACACAAACGGGAACTAATAAGAAAACTACAATCGCTAACCACATACTGCCGGTATATTTCTAGCAGATTTGTACTGTAAGTTCGAAGTAAGAAATATTTATCATTGATGATTACCGGAGAGGTACATTGACTACAATGCGGAATTATTGAAAGCACACACTGACCCTGCACTCTCATAGTAGGGATTGGAAAGCATGCATCTGTGACGAACAAATCGGGGTAATGTCAATCAGGACAGTCAATTAGTCAGGAGGGCGAGGGGAACACTCTCTGATCGTCACATCAAACATATACAAACAGTAGACCACGATGGTAATTTGTATTGGTATTATGGCGATTTGATAACGTGAATTACGCCATTTAGCCCAACGTAACCGATGTTATCACGACCCTGGCGAGGTATACGACATCAAACATACACTTAACACTTTAACACAGGACTGCTGAGTTAGAAAACACCGAATAAAATGATAAATTACCCCTCCACTTGTTTCTGGACGTTGAAGGGGATGTAATTGAGAATATCATCACCAGCACCTGACGAATCGTTCTTCTTCCGCTTCCGGCGCCGATTAACAACTAACGAGACGGCGATTATCAGCGCAGTCACCACGATCACAACGACGCACGAAATGGCGATGTAGAATACCTGCAGATTTAGTCCATCTTCTGGGCACGCAAAATGACAAGAACATTCAACGATCAAGCATGGAAAATTCTTATCATAGAAAAAATATTAGACAATTCTTTGGGAAATCATAACGGGCAGAATACATACGGGGGATTCGTTCTGGTGTGAACGACATAACGCGTTCTGATCAACGCAATCTGGCCAGCTAGATAATCGTGTTAGCAGGAAGTAGGCAATCGGTCGGACAGTAATATTAAACGAAGCTCCAGAGACAAGTCAGGTTTCTGGGTACCATTACCCAATTGTATTACTTTAAAATAGAACTATAACCATGCAGAGTATTTATCAATCAGCGAAAGCGAAATTTTGCATTCAATGCCTCGCAAGCTGACAGGAAAGAATGTATGAATTCAGTACAACATCCACAAGCAGGCAAGAGCGAGCATGCATGCAATGTGAATTGTGTGGCAGGTATAACAAAACTCCAATCATCGCTTGCAACACAAAAACCAACTTGATGATGATAATGTTATGGCACATACTTTGTGGTAACCAATATGCCTCAAAGCGCTCGTCGTTAGGGTGTACAAATTTGATTAGATACAGAAGAGGGCATCAGTTTTTTCTCAGTCGGATCCTCAATGTAAGAATGCTACTAATATCCACTCTGATATGCATGTAAATATCAACATCTAATATATATGTAACCCACGGACGCTTATCATGTATGTGTGTGCCTGTGCCTTACCTGGTACAGAGGCAGGGGGCATCGTAAAAGGGATCCAACCCGTGACACAGGCAGGGGGCATTGTAAAAGGGATCACTCTGTTACAGAGGCAGGGGGGTATCGTAAAAGGGATCCAACCCGTGACAGAGGCAGGGGGCATTGTAAAAGGGATCCACTCTGTTACAGAGGCAGGGGGTATCGTAAAAGGGATCCAACCCGTGACAGAGGCAGGGGGCATTGTAAAAGGGATCCACTCTGTTACATAGGCAGGGGGCATCGTAAAAGGGATCCGCCCCGTTAGAGAGGCAGGGGCATCGTAAAGGGGATCCAACCCGTTACAGAGGCAGGAGGCATTGTAAAAGGGATCCACCCCGTAACAGAGACAGAGGGCAGAGTAAAAGGGATCCACCTCGTTACGGGGGCAGGGGCATCGTGAAAGGGATCCACCTCGTTACAGAGGCAGGGGGCATCGTAATTGGGGTCTAAACCTGGTGTGTTGAAAGGGTGAAAACAAATTAAATCTAACCTGGTACAGAGACAGAAGACAGCATGAATGAGGTCTGTGGCATCATCATATTGAGTGCCTCCTCCGCCGCCATGTTGAATTCTCGTGACCCCGCCACGACCTTTATCTGATATAGCACGTCGTTGTGTTGCACTTGAATCATCACTTCCAGTACCGTCTGTAATCATTAATAGCAAATTCGTCGCCCAAATAAAACACCGTATCCTCGCGCTTTCTTCGATAACAGAATCTAACATGAAACTTAAAAAGTACATCAGACTAGTTATCTTTGTTATCAGTGATAGAATTCACGCTTTTCCCTTTAAAAATGGACAAACTTCTGAAACAGTTACATATATAACATTTTGTTTTGTTTAATGAAACAATTTAAGGGTCATATCGAAGTTGGTCTTTGAAAGTCAAATTTCGCCAAGGACATTGCCGCCACACTGAAAGCTTCCATGACGTGACAAGCATTATAACAAGAATCTATCAGGGGACGTCAAAATTGGTATTAACGGTAAATTACAGAAATTAGCAGTAACCCCAAGCGACACCTTGTGATAACATGGAAGAAATAGCTCTTTGCAGAGTCCAGGGACCAAAATCAATTAGCTTGATATTAATTTTCAGGGTGAATGGTTTAAATTATTTTCTACAACGGTTTTCAATGTCCATTTTTGTGAATACACTATGAAATGAGGTATAAGGTTTCAAAAGTCTCTCTGACGGAGCATATTGAGGACTCAGTAGAGTTGGACATTACCCTGTTGACTATGACCCGGCCCTCCTCTTGAAGTCGGATAATTGACCCGTTGCTTATCCCCCATTGGACGAGGAAGAACTCCACCTCCATGAGTTGGCTTGGATGTTGCCACGACACCAAGGCAAGCTTGTCAATGTCCAGGCCCTTTACCGTCACATTTTCTACTCTCTCCAGTGTGCTGTCCTCTTCAACGAGACGCAAGTGTACAAGAAGTAAATGGGGGTCATTCTATATATAGACACGTTCTTATCAAATACTATCGGACAGTCAATGTCTTCAATGTAATACCTGGCTTAGACGGACAGGGGTAGTTCCTTATACAGTGGCAGTCTGAAAAGCAATCGAAGGAAAAACCTGTAGTCGATGTCAGAAATCATTGCGACAAATTTATCAACGCATCCTTCTAAGCGTTATGACTCACTTGTTAGGTCCATGTCATAATGGTACTCCTCTCCCACAATGTTACACGAGCTCAATGCAGTCAACTGCAACGAGGCACATTCGCAACAAGATTACGTTTAGATAACATTTAATCGAAATTCTGCATAAATTTAAAATGAAAAAAATAGAAGAAGCTTATGTCATTCCGTGCAATGTAGAAAGATCATACATCAGAATAGTAGGTGCAGCCAAAGCCCTTCTCGTGTATCCGGATATTCAAGGTATACATTCCCATTCCATGCTGTCAAAATATATAGCAACAATACAATATACGAGAGGGATGGGGTGAAGTTTATTTATACTGGGTTCTCTGTTTGTTGTAGACTTTGCACAAATGACATAATTTCTCAGGTTTAAGAGGATCTGACCTTGACGATAGCGGCGGGGGTAGGTTGGGGAGGCAGCGCCGTATGTGAGCATTCGAATCTGTACATACTGTTTGAACGGTACACTTGTATGTCACTGTCGGACCATTCTGAAAACATCGTCACCAACTGTTAACGCAGGTTATCAAATGAACATTTCGTTAAATAAATCGCTCTATCAACAGTCTTGCCGATTTGATACAACATGCGCATCACAGAGGAAGTCGTGAGATGCTCACGATCTGGTGTGCTGAAGTTGAACGAGTACCAAAAGTAATTTCCGTCGTAGAGAAGACGTGGTTGAGTGCTGTGTTGAACAACACCAGGTCTTGGCAACTCTGTCACACAATCAAATGTTAAAAGCCCCAAAACGTCGGGTAGGGTGCCTCAGTATAAACATTTCACGTTATTGTTCGCACCACTGTGAATCACCTGTTCTGATGACACGAGGAGAGAAGCCATTTGTTCCAAATTGGTTGACTGCCGCCACTCGATACTCGCGCACCGTACATGGTGAGAGCGCTACGGTTATATCAGTACGATACGTCTGCAAACACACATTATTTTACGATATGTCTGTCTGCAAGCGTGCATCATTTCACGATACGTCTGCAAACACACAATATATTACGATATGTCTGCAAGCGTGCATCATTTCATGCAAACACACGCTAATTTACGATATGTCTGCAAGCGCGCATCATTTCATGATACGTCTGCAAACTCACACTATTTTACGATATGTCTGCAAGCGTGCATCATTTCATGATACGTCTGCAAACACACGCTATTTTACGATATGTCTGCAAGCGTGCATCATTTCATGATACGTCTGCAAACACACACTATTTTACGATACGTCTGCAAGCGCGCATCATTTCATGATACATTTGCAAACACGCATGATTTCATGACACGTCAGCAACGATACAGTATTTTTGGATCCGTCCGTAAACATGCATCAATTTATGACACGTCTGCAAGGATACATCGAATTATGAAATGTCTGCAAGGATACATCGTTTCATTTAACGTTTGCCAACATACATCATTTAAGCTCTTTTGTGTGATTGTGCTTTGAAGTGAACCAATAAAATGGAACATGCTTCAAAAGTTTTGAACTCTACTGAAAAACTTACACACAATGCTGTTCGATCAACTATTCAAACGTATATTTGGCGGACGAAACGGTTTACGTCTGAGCAGATCGAATCAACTTAATAACCATAACACTTGTACCTATCAACATTGTTAATAGGTTAATAGGCCTTTTATGTGTTTGAAGGAAACGCACACTGGTTTGGTTTATGCTGTATTGCACACATAGGTCTGTCCCTACAGCTGCAGGTGCCATTAAATATACACCATCGTCATCAAAGACACAGGTACTGCATGAAAAACGTTCTCACACGTCTTATGATTGACATAATGTAGTATTCTGTACCTGGTTAATAGAAACCCATCCCGTGTCTCCGTTCATCTCGAGCACGTATCTCACGGCATATTTGATAGAATGGGTCGCTTGCCATGAGAGAGCCACATAATAAGGTCCTTCCTGCTCCATGCGGACCCACGACAGCAAATCAGGAGGTGCTGCACTCCCTGTAGGCACGGGGCAACGCTCAAATGGTATCAAGTTGTGTTGTGTAGACTTAGTCAATTTTGTCACATTTCATTTATAGGGCCTCGTGTTCTGCAAAATGGAAACTTACGCCCCAATGTACAAGCCTTGCATAGTAGACGGGGATCTTAGAGTTTCAATGCCCAAACAAGTCTTTCAACAATGGACGTTAAACCCTCAGGGTATATCCCTGGCATTATTAAAGCCCTTGAATCATACACGTGCATTGTACATAGTAATATTGAACACTGTGGCTCTAGGGACGGACAAGCAGTTTCTTTATCAGCGCTAACCCGAGTATTGCTGAAATGGGTTCAACTCGAACATTGCTAAAACGAGCACCGAGGAGTCCAACCGTAGTGTCCAATTCTAGTTATGCACCAATGACCAATGATAAACACAACAAAGTTTACTAGTTGCAATATGGCTTAGAAAATTCGAGTTATTGAACACTTAAGCTCCAGGGTCCAACTCTAGCACATTTAAAATGATTACAAAAGGTCCAGGGTCCAAACATGGCACAGCTAAAATACACATTTAAGGCCTAGGCCTAACATTATCACGGCTAAAATGTACATTAAAGACCCGGGGTCCAACCATAGCACAGATAAAGTTAACACCACAGACCTAGTAACAAACACACTTGCACAGCTAAAATGAACACTGAAAACCAGTGCCAAAACTAGCACGAATGAGATTAACACTAAAGGCTCAGAGTCAAGCTCAAGCACAGCTCTAATGAACGATTGGATGCTCGCATTTAACAACTCCAAAAACCCTCACACCCCCCGCCCCACCACAAGTCCCGCCACTGGATGTATACAGACAGCATACGTACCCGGGACACTTGTAGCGTTGTTGCTACATCTCTCAACACACTCCTGGTCAGGCTGGACACAAGCATCGCGTACATCAATGACCATTTGTTAGGTTACCTCTTGTGCAGGAGTCTTATGATGTGGGTATTATTATGTGATATACAATGACAATATTGAGTGCAGCTTACGCAGTCTTGTAGCCAGTCCTCATTGAGGTAGTGGAGGCAGATGGCGTAGTCCATACGCTACAAACAGGTCACAAACTATTATACCTATATCAGCTCGTCACATCTTTACATGCACCAGAACGGCGAGATGGAAGTTGCTCACTATGGACTAAGTTTGAGGCTGAAACTTTGGGAAATTGCGAGTAATAGGGCTGGGTGGTGGTTGTTAGCAACAGGGCAGAGAGGGGCAGAGAGGGCGGAAGTAAATGCGACTATTACCCGCTGACTTGAAGCAGGTTGTTCCCTTGCGCTTGTCGGCAAGCTGTCAATCTGAAATCACGACCAGTCACGTGCAATGTCTTTAGTGCCTTGCCTAACTTGGTACCAAGTCAGCTGTTTGCCTGTCTACTCGTCCGTCGGCATTGTTGTCCGTCGGCATTGTTGTCCGTCGGCATTGTTGTCCGTCGGCATTGTTTCATGGATAAGCTTATTTTAAATGACGACGCGTATTTAAACAGATGTGCGTCTTTCTTTAAACGTTTTAATCATTACTCTCTGAACGCATGAATTTGCAACTGAGACGAGGCTCCTGGTGTCCAACAAATTGAAAATGAATAAGTTTTGTGAGTGATAAAGAGGTATGCACTCACCAGGAAATCATCAACTCTGGCTAGGCATTGCGCATAGCAAATGTTGGTCCAGGACGACAATGGGATGGAATCTGTAGGCGATGCCTGAGACGATTCGTTTGTCGCGTACGTCATCTGAGTTGGCCGTAATTCACCATTATCATTCATGTCAGTGTAATTTTGCGGCTGAGATACGTCCGATGCTTTCCGAGACGCTGCTGTCCTACCAGGATTTGCGATGTCATGATGCGACGATGCTGTAGAAGAGTCTTGCATATCTAATTTGGAGTCGTCCGTCCTCTTGCCAGCGTTGCCGTTGACACTCTCTGTTGGGATTTGAGAAGCATCGGTACCTAGCCTGATGTCGTCCTTGTAACCCGAGCTGTCCTCCGTGAGGTTACTTATCCTGTATCCCGACTGTCCTCCGTGAGGTTACTTATCCTGTATCCCGAACTGTCCTCCGTGAGGTTACTTATCCTGTATCCCGAACTGTCCTCCGTGAGGTTACTTATCCTGTATCCCGAACTGTCCTCCGTGAGGTTACTTATCCTGTATCCCGAACTGTCCTTCGTGAGGTTAATTATCCTGTATTCCGAGCTGTCCTCCGTGAGGTTACTTATCCTGTATCCAGTGCCCCCCGGGACAACAGCAGGCGCTAAACAGCCACAACACCACAGCGCCAAAATACATCTCGTCCACCAATAACAGTTAAATACTCGCGGCAGCATGGTGTGAAAATCCAGGTAGATATTCCATATTAACTCATTGGTGTTAAAATATTCCTTGTTAGTATTCCAGTTTTACGCAGCCAAAACAAATGAAGAGCGTAGAGTGAAGATATAGTTTGTTATCTCGCTAAATGGTCTCCAATCGCCAGCTGTTATCACTCGATTAGATGTCTCCTATGTGTGTTAGATAACAGATGGAACCATTTTGACTCGTCAAGCAACTAGCCTCCCAGTGTAGTGCGAGACGTTGATGACGTCATTGGGTGGCTCTCTGCTGTGTGGAGGACGTCGCACCGGCGATATTGTGATGCTCAGGTCGCCACTGACTGGAGTTGACTGCCAAGAGGCTAGGGGAAATGATGCTAGGGTTCGTGTGCCAGTGGGGTTCGTGTGACAGTGGGGTTCGTGAGTCAGGGGAGTTCGTGTGCCAATGGGGTTCGTGTGACAGTGTTGCTATATGTGTTGATGGGTTTGTATATTAGTGCAGCCTATGAGCTGTTGGGGTTTGTATATTGTTGCAGGTTATGTGCTGTTCGGGTCCGTGTAGCTTTTACGTGCTGGTGGGGTTTATGTGCCGGTTGGGTTCCTGTAAAGAAGGGTTTATTTTCGGGAGGGTCCAAGTTTCGGGAGTTGCGCGTTGGTGGTGGCTGTTGGTGGCACCGCCTATGCGTCGGTTACGCTACTAAACACGGACAAAAAAAATCTGCCTGTCCGGGATTATTGAAATTACAGGGTCAATATTTTTATTTGGACGAACTCAAAATTTGATAACCATATTCAGGTTTGCCAGAGCTCTTACATTACCTTGATATATATTGATAACCGATATCACACCATTTGTGTGACAATCCTTGAGACACGAATCAGCCTGGTGTGGTGCTTGTCTATCCTTACCCCGCGCTGGCCTTTCTCGTGGGAAACAACAGGAGTCTGCTGATAACGCTACTCGTTGCGCAAAGCAGCGAAACTTCCTTCTGCCCTTCTGTACCATCCAGGGCCACATCTGCGCTTCCTTTCAACTGACCCCCCCCCCCCCCCCTCCCCTCCCCCCCTCCCCACCCCTATCGTCATCGTGGGTAAAAACAAGGACATTCGCTTATGTCCCCTCCCCTCGTACTGTGAAAGGCAATGTGTTCACTGGGAATCATACAATGACCCCAGTCATGCGTGGTTAGGATTCATTTTGTATTTCGATTGCAGGACTATCCTGCGATATTGCGGCTACAACACATGTGGTAAGACATGGCGGGAAAATGAGTGCACGATATTCCGTACATTTGTGAGCTATGACAAATTATCAACAAATAGTCCACATTTCTTGCCGTCCATACCTAAAGTGATGTAGGGTGGTGGGTGCTGACACATCACAACTACAGTAAGGTGGTGGGTGCTGACACATCACAACTACAGTAAGGTGGTGGGTGCTGACACATCACAACTACAGTAAGGTGGTGGGTGCTGACACATCACAACTACAGTAGGGTGGTGGGTGCTGACACATCACAACTACAGTAAGGTGGTGGGTGACTGATCACATCACAACTCACAGTCAGTAGGGTGGTGGGTGCTGACAAATAATACCTTCAGTAGAGTGGTGGGTGCTGACACATCATACCTGTAGTAGAGTAGTGGCTGCTGACTCATCATACCTGCAGTTGGGAGGTAGTTGCAAACACATCATACCTGAAGTATGGTGGTGGGTGTTGGCTCATCATACATACAGTAGGGTGGTGGGTACTGACTCATTATACCTCCAGTAGGCTAGTGGATGCTGACTCATCACACAAACAGTAGGGACGTGGGTGCTGACACATCATACCTTCAGTAGGTTTGTGGGTGCTGACACATTATAAAGACAATTTGGTTGTGTTAAGTTGTAGGGTGGAAAAAAACATGATGCGGACGAAAATGGGTCACTGTTACAAACCACACTCTAACAGTTGTCGTTATTCTACATCCCTCGCCATGGTTATTACTTTACATCCTCCACTCTAGTCGTTATTTTTCATCCCTCATCCTGGTCGTTGCTTTGCATCTCTCGCCCTGGTCGTTACTCTACATCCCTCAACCTGGTCGTTACTCTACATTCCTCAACCTGGTCGTTACTCTACATCCCTCATCCTGGTCGTTACTCTACATCCCTCAACCTGGTCGTTACTCTACATCCCTCAACCTGGTCGTTACTCTACATCCCTCAACCTGGTCGTTACTCTACTTCCCTCGCCCTGGTCGTTATTCTAGATTCTTCAACCTTGTCTTATTCTACATCCCTCATCCTGGTCGTTGCTCTACATCCCTGGTCTACATGTATACCCCAAACGAACTGCAGGTTACCTTACTCATGCTTATGTGGAGTTTGCCTGTCTCAGGACTGTAAACCGCGCGATTGATTATTTCCTGAAACACGTTTTTTAGATAACGCAGTGCATAAAGCATATCGGTCCGGTCCAAACCCGTTATCTACATCTTCAACGTCATCTACGCCACGACGCCTCTGCTAGCTGCTCGTGTTTCCAAGCGATGTATTTTCCTCAGACCGGTCTATTTTGGTAGTACGTGCGTGGAAGTGTTCTCATCTGGGCGTAATGTGCCAGGATTCTGCCTTTAATGGACCGCACTCCTTCCTTGTCGATCATACTTGAGTGTTTCTGTTGGCACCCGACGCTTCATTCTCCCGTTGATAAGCTCTCCAGCCAGGCCCCGGATGCCAGCCTGCTATGACCATCTTACACCGCCATCACTTGAGCGCCCCTGTTGTGGGGCGGCACTTCCCGTCCTCTGCAGGTTATGACGTTATTCGTAGACGATTACATCTCAAGAAAGCTATACATTCCTCTTTCCAGAAGCACACATCATAATTTATGCAGTGCAATTTAAAGTGTTGTGACTTTTTAACGGGCAAATGATAGCTGACACACGCCAGTTCGTGGCAGTATTATACAGCGCGTGGTTTGAACGGCGCCCAAATTTGCGAGCAGCTATCTGCATGCGTCCTGGCGCGAAGCGGACAAGATTGCATTGTGTTCGCCGGTATGGCATTAGCTCAATACCATCATGTGAAAATAATGTATATAATTAAATGAAACAAAATTTAAATAACCAATAACTGACAGATTTGTGGATATGCATAAGTTTGGGGCAATATACCAGCTGAAGTGTGAACAGTGGAAATATTCGCCCTTATTGAAATCTATATTAATGAGTGACGAAAGTTACAGTGAACAACTGATCCTTGTCTCGGGATCACTATGGTCACAAAACTCGAGTGGATTGCTGACGTTGATCCTAGGTGAGAGCGACGATAGTCTCGATAGGGGTTACTCATCAGGACTACCGCCGTAACCCTTACTGTATTTACTTACCCACTAGTATCCCCCATTCCAAATCTCTAACAATACACCTCTCACCTCAAGCCATCTACTAACACAATCATCCACAATCCCCCGTCTGCTCGTGTGTTACAATGATAGAGCGAGAAAGAACATCTGATCGAGATGTTACCATAAGGATAATAGTGATCATCGCAACGACAAGTAACTATCTGATCTGTGTATAAATCAATGATCATTGAAGCTAGCTATAATACAGACAACGTATATGTCTTTTATTTGCCATTGTCTGTCTGTCGATCTGTTCTCGATGCGCAGTAAGAGTGAGCCCTCTTAGTTTAGCTATACACTCTTTGATGTACGGTTTAGAGCATGCTGTAATTACCATGAATAACAAAACAATCATAACGTCAGGTCATAGCAGGGGTTTGGTTGAAGTTACAGCCGGAATAAGGGTGGGTTAACACGACGTGGGATAGGGTGGGTTAACACGACATGGATTATGGTGGGTTAACACGACGCGGATAAGGGTTGGTTAACACGACGTGGATTAGGGTGGGTTAACACGGTAGGGACGACTGGGGACGCCGGGGGTCAGAATAGGATCACTGCGTGGATTTAGGTCGGGTCACGGCCCTGGCGGAGGTTGGAATGGAGCGACGGGTAAGATCAGGGCACTGTAGTACGGCGGAGGTAAGATTGGAGTGACGGCACGGATTATGCTAGGGTAGCACGGCGGGAATGAAGTCGCCAAGACGCCGGTATCACACTGGTATCCTAAATTGTTCATGGAACCTCATATTTGTATGTCATTTGTCAGGCGCAGATAGTCACTGCCGTTGCCCTTGCAGTGTGTGAAGTGACTGACAGTTAATCCAATGTTAACCGAGAGTTAAGAGTTGTCAGTGCATGAAGAGAAAACGGAAATAACGTCATTCTTCATATCTTATCCCAGTTAACTAGACACCGTCAACTACTTTACACCATTTGAGCCCTATATCCTGAGAGTCAATTAAGCGCACCAGTCTTTTATTCAGCCCGAGACAATGCTTAACATGCTTAGGTAGACACAGGAATGAAATGTATGTACAAGCATGTTATGGTGTGCACATTGCTTATTCGGAAATGCACTTCAGGCATGATTTGTGAGTATTGAATTAAATGATAGAGAAGCATTTGCTTGGTTTTGTATATTCCTCCCACCGCGCCATCATAGCGTGTTACACAGCATGATTTGCCTAAATTAATACAGCGACAGCATGTATCGGCCTTGCACATGTGAAGCCCGTAATGTATTGCGTATTGGACACAATCTAAAACTGGCTTGGCTGTTGACATTGGTAAAGATGAATGTCGTCTCCTGCAACAAAGCAAAGAAAGCAATCCAAATCAACATTGTTGTCAACAATCTGAACAGATAATGATCGAAGGACGTTTTGGAGTAACCAGCATGATGTTCTTAATAACTTCTGTTCTTCCCCGAGTGGCATTTACCTCTGTTGGGCACTATATCTACCAGAGATTCATCAAATTTCATCTACAATTACTTTACATCCCACCTTTTGAAGTTTAAAAACACCGAATATAATCGTTGTACAGGGAATTTATAACTGTTCCATTGTAACAGTCACAAATTGTCCCGCAAAATTGTTGTAGACTGGCATTGATATCAACCCACCATAGAATCCCACAATGCTAGAGCAAGTTTTGAGAGGTGGAATCAGTTGCAAGAAAATAATTCCTTGATGAGGTTACGATCCCTCAGATATTAACACTCGATGTTTGGGGCCTCTAATCAGACGACGACCCAGTTAAGTATGCTTGGAGTCTTTAACCAGACGTAGATCCAGTTAAGGAAGCGGGGGGCCTCTAATCAGAAGACTACCCGGTTAATGATGCATGGGGCCTCTAATCAGACGACGACCCAGTAAAGAATGCTTGAGGCCTCTAATCAGACGACGACCCAGTTAAGGATGCTCGGGGCCTCAAATAAGACGACTACCCAGTTAAGGATGTTTGGGGCCTCTGATCAGACGACGACCCAGTTAAGGATGCTCGGGGCCTCAAATAAGACGACTACCCAGTTAAGGATGTTTGGGGCCTCTGATCAGACGACGACCCAGTTAAGGATGCTCGGGGCCTCTAATAAGACGACTACCCAGTTAAGGATGTTTGGGGCCTCTGATCAGACGACGACCCAGTTAACGATTCATTGGGACTCTAATCAGAGGACTACCCAGTTAACAATGCATGGTGCCTCTAATCAGACGACGACCCAGTTAAGGGTGCATGGGGCCTCTAATCAGACGACGACCCAGTTAAGGATGCTTGGGGGCTCTAATCAGACGACGGCCCAGTTAAGGATGCTTGGGGCCTCTAATCAGAGGACTACCAAGTTAAGGATGCATGGGGCCTCTAATCAGAGGACTACCAAGTTAAGGATGCATGGGGCCTCTAATCAGAGCACTACCCAGTTAAGGATGTTTGGGGCCTCTAATCAGACGACGAATCAGAGGACTTACCAGTTAAGGATATTTGGGGCCTCTAATCAGAGGACTACCCAGTTAAGGATGCATGGGGCCTCTAATCTGACGACGACCCAGTTAAGTATGCTTGGGGCCTCTAATCTGACGACGACCCAGTTAAGTATGCTTGGGGCCTCTAATCAGAGGACTACCCAGTTAAGGATGCTTGGGGCCTCTAATCAGACGACGACCCAGTTAAGGATGCTTGGGGCCTCTAATCAGACGACGACGAGCCAGTTAAAGATGCGTTGGGCCTCTAATCAGAGGACTACCTAGTTATCGATGCATGGTGCCTCTAATCAGACGACGACCCAGTTAAGGGTGCATGGAGCCTCTAATCAGACGACGACCCAGTTAAGTATGCTTGGGGCCTCTAATCTGACGACGACCCAGTTAAGTATGCTTGGGGCCTCTAATCTGACGACGACCCAGTTAAGGATGATTGGGTTCTCTAATAAGAGGACTACCCACTTAAGGATGCATGGAGCCTCTAATCAGAGGACGACCCAGTTAACGATGCATGGGGCCTCTAATCAGAGGACGACTCTGTTAACGATGCATGGGGCCTCTAATCCGAGGACTACCCAGTAAAGGATGCGTTGGGCCTCTAATCAGAGGACTACCCAGTTAACTACTGTTTACTATGTGTTTGCGTCATGGTTTTGTTGTCCTGCTGTTTACTTTGTGTTTGCGTCATGGTTTTATCTGTGCCGTTGATGTATTTTGGTGTTTGCTGTTACAAATAGTTTATGCTCGTGTGATATCTCTGTTGTGAATGTAGAAAACTCAGGTGCCTATCACTGTTCAGATGTGTTATGATATTGTCATTACAATAACAATCGACACAGGCGAGGTTGGCACCCATGTGTTTTGGTCTAATAATATTGCTAAGACAAGCCAATATTATTAAGCTTCAAACGTTTCCTTTATTTCATTCGAAAAGCAATTTAACAGAATTAGACGTTCCTTAACCAGCAGCAACTCAAATAAGACGGATATATAGAAGCGCAGTTCATTGATGGTCACATTTATTTTCCAAAAGTCGGGCGAGCCTGTCTGCTGCACTCTATTTCTCCTTGAAGGCGAGTACACTGTTCAAGTTGGTGTAGAAGTATGGATTAGCCTGCAACGCACACATAGGTTGATCAACACGGGCATTAGCGCATTGTTGTAAAATAATATTCTAACATTTAGGCGGCTGTACTGCAACCAAAATCAAGCGGTCCCTGTGCCCTGATTGGCCAACCAATTAAAGCCACCCTACACGCCAGACGGCCCCTCATGTCGACCGGCGGAGTCAGTCAGTCTAAAGCCACGGAGCAGATCACATCTCCTCTCGCTAAAAGCCAAACGGCATTCTTTCTGACCTTTCGGCGGACCTTCATTATATTTAACGAATAAAACTTTCGGCCTACTACTGTGTTGTCTTGTTCCTTTATCAAAGTCCTCAAGCGGGTGTCGCACATCACCACACCACAGATTGCGATACGACAGCATACTAAACAATGTTTTAGTTCAATGATCAATTGGTGTTTGATTTAAGGCATCGAGTTCCACATTGACATAGGCCCGGTAAGCTTACCTCCGATGGACAGCTCATGGGCCAAGGCTCGTCGACATTCAGCTCGGTGGGCATCTCCTTGCCTCCGACGGGTTGAAGCTAGAACACGATATATGTACAATTTCGGTCTATCATACTATGCCCTAAATTGCACACTATTTACACACGTCTAGGTCATGTTAACCCCCTTAATTGCGTAGGCAGGTTGTCGCAAAACTTACCATAGCATCCCAAAGACCCAATGCAAAAAGTTGGTGTGCTGGTCTTGAAGGGTGGAAGCAATCGTAGGACAGAAACTCCTTAATGTATTCCCCGTTTTGCTGGAGCAAATACACATTCATATATCTTGTTATAACTGTTTATTTGTACTGGTTTAACATTTATAGTTAGTTAGGAGTGGAATCTGTTAGAAGAGCTTGTTTAATTACATCTTTGGGAGGGACGATGTCTCTCATTTGTGGTTGCATGACTACAGTGAAGTCATCCTTTGTATCATAGACACCGCTGCTGATCAGCTCTTCTACAAGTCGCCAGTATTCCATCTGCGTCTCGCGCATGGCTGGACGGGTCGCTGGGTTCGTCACGCAGTTACAGAAACCCCTAAATACAGTAGTATCAATACTTGATATAATTCAAGCAAGGAACATAACTTAGATGATGTGTTTTAGGAATACCGTGAATATAAATATGTATACTGACGATTGCATTACGTCACAAAGAACGCCTGTACTGAGTTCTGTTAGTGGAGTCACATCAAACATGGCCGCGACCTGAACGAGAGCCTTGGGCAAATGATCATGCCAGTAGTCAAGAGCTGATTTGATCCCGTCACGGTAAGCAGTCGGTCCATAAAAACCCTTGACACAAGCAAACCTTCAATTAATCCTTTTGAATTTCCGATTCGTTCTGCAAACTCTTTCTCGTAATGTTTCAACCCTTCCTTCAAGCCAACTGATCTTAATTCATAAAATAGACCCATGGAAAAGATTTAATTCCGCGTCAGGATTCAGTCCGCTGATATACCAGTTTTACATACTAATGAGGCGGGTGTGCTGGGGAGAGTTGGAGGTGGTGGAGTTAACATGGAGGATGTTTGTTACGTACTGGGTTGCTGCATGAGGCGCAGAGGTCATTTCCGCCTACGAACAGGGTGACTACCTTCCAGTCGTCCATGTTATATCTGCCGTCAGTGTTAATACGGTTGACGAGGTTCTCTGCCTGATCCCGCATGTTCCTGAACCACTCGAACAACAAAGATCCTTGACGTATTCATGTGTTATAACCTTGATATACACGCAAGTACTCGTTATGAAGTTCGTCACCACGGTAGCTTGTCGCACGCACCTGTTGGTGGCGCCCCCTACCGCCCGATTCAGACCGGAGTTGAGCCCTGCTGTACCACCTGTTCCCATAGAAAACCCGGTGACGTCGGGGTTCCATCTACGTAGGATATCTGCAGTGTCCATGCAAAGTGTAAGCGACGGCATGTGTTTTGCTGCGAAATGTGATTGGTACAACCAGCAACATAAGGCTAGTGACTTTTGCCGCGTATAACGTACACGTATTTTAATCAGCTGCGATTTGGAGAAATCATTCGTTGACATAATTGAAAACTGAGCATCAGATAGAAATATAGAAAAACAGATTGCACTCTATGTACTTGCATGACTAGTAAATTAATAAATACAATGAGTCAAATGGAAGCCACGTTACTTGTGAGCGTGACGACCTTCTCTGGGCCCACGAAATCGCGTTCACCACCAATGCTGTCAAAAGATCCCCACATCAAAGCATTAAACAAACCATGAACCAACAGCATGTTTGTAGGGTGCTTGTGTTATAAATGTCTTCCAATATCCACCTACTTCCAGGACTCGCCCCTGTTCTGGATGGCTACCTCGACCAGGTTGTTAGCGCCCACTCCATAGCCCGCCTGATAAACGCAATATGGTGACAAACTATTGTAGGTACCGACATGTTAATATTCCTTAGCTATGTATTACCGCAATAATTTGATATCATGAACAACAAACATGTTCAATAGGCACATTTTAAGTAAATTAAAACATCAATTATTTTAACTTGCAGGATTACGAAAACTGATATCACAAGAACCAGATAAGACCTGACTCCAAACGAGTGGCGGGGTCAACAAGAGGTCATATACTTACAGTAACTGAGTCTCCAATGGATGCAACTAACCCGACGTCGCCGGGTGCCAGTTCATGTACTGACGGAAAATAACAAAAAACCGAAAGACATCTGATAAATCTACAGCTGATTCATTAGAAATGTGTATGTTATATTAAACCACTGATAACAAACCATTTCCAATATAATTTCGCTTAAAGCGTCATGTTATTACATCATCCAAACGTTTGTGAGACGTTATTTCCAATCGTGAGGGTGCCAATGTTACCTGATGTGGCCTTCTTCTGGTTCAGCCTGGATGTGTCACAGGTGAAAACTGGATCAGGGATCTAACCAGACAGGTGAAAGAAACGCTGCTTGATACATTTCATTATTTTCTACCGTACTGTTCATCACATTATGCAGAAGCATGAATGTACTCACAGTGAAATCATTCCTTCCCTGGATGTGTTCTTCGTACATCTTTGCCATGACCTCACTGGAGTCTATGGCCTGTGAGAAAGCGAACACCTTCTTCATTCCGCGCTGGAACTGCTCGCTAACGGGCGTCAGACCTGTAGTCAAACATCGCTAAGATGCATGTGCTTAAATAGATGTTGGGTTTGGGATGTCTTATGTTATCTGATGGTCATCAGTGTCCGTTGAATAATCTGTTATGACGTGTATTGAATATAAGTCCATTGTAACGGACAGTCAATAAGCCATTTCAGTGAGAGATGGAATGACGTCCATCCCCAGTACACATTGCAGGAGTCATGCATACATTCCTAGCGGAGTTGCAGACAGAGGACCTTTAATCACCCCGTCGATTGTTGGCTCATTATCTGTTGAATACGATGACCATTTTCTGTGACATCCGCCAGATTTTATCATATGATTGCGAAAACGAACTGAGTCTACAGACCCGAGACGAGGGACGCGTACATGACGAGCTGACCCGAGGCGAGGGACCCGACCTTAATATATCATAACAGCATGGTTTCTATCTCTTGGGACATAGATTGTCGCCACTCAGGAATCCTCGAGGTGTGTCAAGCAATAAACTTAATGAGAAGACTAGGTGTGTGGCGTGAAATTAATCAGGCACATTAGCTATAGTAATTGACTGATTAATTGGCCTAGTTTGAACCCGACATTCGAGTGTGAGATGTACCTGATAAATGCATAGTAATCTTATCCCATGATAAGGGTTGATAAGCTTCAGTATTTTTGCAGGACAGAAAATGGATCTGCGCTGACCCACGTTCAGTGCTATTAACGCAGTGTAAATTCAAACTACTATATCTTTTTAGTGATTCCGTATCAATCTGTGACCCTCTATCAGTCACATAAGTCGGGACAAGCTGTCGTTTGTCGTCGGTTCTGAGAACGGACATGGTGGCACATTGAACCAAAGTTATAAAAATGCTCATAACGACATACGGTATGAGGGATTGCTCATTGAGATCATCGGTGTTTCCACCATAAAGACCTAGATTAACTGGCATATACCTAGGTCAAACCCAGGGGTCAGACAAAGCAGCCTGGTGCTCATGATAATGATCTCAGCTTGCTATGTTGTCAAATTACAGCACACACATTACCACCGTCCATTCACACAGCGAGCACGCTCGGTGTGCGCCTGACAAGTGTATTTGAACAGTTTAATTTTAAAACATGATGTCACTATCCCGTTGATGGGCAAACGTGCCATATGACTATTATCAGGTGAGTAAACATATGGACTTATTCCAATACTCTAAATCTCGTTCAGTTTAAACAAAATAGATGAAATTGATAAACAATATATCAACAGAAGACACCTTATTTCAACATGGAAGCATTGTTTCATATTCAAAAGTTTGGCCGTCGGAAAAACTTTACATACATCATACTCAAGATTTCTGAATTAAATGTCAGATAATCAATAGTTTTATTGAATTAACCACAAGTGTTTTAATCAATGAATCCGTCTGAAACATGCATTCGATTAACAGCAGGTAGGTAACGCAACGTATTGGGTTTCTTATTTCAGAATATTTCAATATGGAAACACCATCATTTTTTTCCTGATTACCAATGAATGGCTATCCTATTGACTATTTATATTTACATCACATTCTGTATTTCAGGAACAATAATTGTAAGACCTGAAACCGAATTGATATAAATCCTTTTTTTATATAATTAATCTGTAACAGAAACCTGAATGTCTACAAGAAAATACAAAGAACTCACCCCACGTAGAAGAGGCGATCGCCAAGACACAGAGTATGACAGCCTTCATGATGAGGTGGTCGCCGGGAATGCCGCCAGACGTGACGACTCTCCCTATATATACCAACGACATACCCGCGTTTGTTATTTTGGGATCGTCCTTGACTAAGACTTTTGCATCTTGCACCAATGGACTGTTTGAGTGGACCCTTTATCTCGCTAATCAATCATCATTAGAACCTAAACATAGCTCAGGTTTTTAGGGTTCGGCTGACATCAATAAGAGCGCGTATTGACCCGAGTGGTGTGCTGTTCTTATAGCTCCCGGTGGTCCATCGGGTCACATGTGTTGCACACATTCCGCTCTATATACAAGCCGCCGAACCCTGGCACGTGCTTTGGGTTTGTACCACAACCCCTTCTACATAGCAAAAGGTATATCCGCTTGATCAAATGTTCGTAATTATGTTCGTAACTTGAGTAAGATGTATCATTGGCGATCTTTGCAACTCGAACTTGAAGCCTCTTCAATATATCTATCAGTTTATGTTCACTTAGATTGCGCGGTGACCACGTGTTGAGTGCCAAATTGATAACAAACCTACCCTTCATCATAACCTACCCTCTCAGTCATCAGTTGATGGAGTAACCCCCTAAAGCTTATATTAATTATACGCCCCAGTTTCCCAGATCCACGAGTGACCTACATGTCACCTGCCACTTCCCCCCTCTCCTCATACATACCCCATATTCCAGAGCCACATGACCTTCCTGCCCAGGCAACACCCGATAGCCCCAACCCTCACAGACCTGGCTACGGCATGTCCCATGAGAATTGGGATGGCGTGCCTTAGTCGTTGAGGGAAGCAACTTATATTTTAAAATCAGTTCTCTCCTGGCCTCCGAGCTCAACAGATCTCTCTCTTAAATTTAGGCTAGGTTACATCTGAAATTCGAAATTGAAGTCAGCAAAATAAAGTTCAAGTTTGTATAAACCCTACACCTGGAGTTCGATTCTTTACTTATTACAAGTGCGTATCGTGTGCATCTCAACACCACAGATCACGTTACGACACACGCATAAATTCGTACCAATGTGTCCCAAACAATAATTGCAAATAAAAAGACTGTTGCTACTTCGATGATTAGGGATTGCCTAACTTACAACTGACTTGCGCGAACTTGCTTCGACCTGAGATGTCACGCATAAATTCGTACAAAATTTGTTCCAAACAATGAATGCAAATCGAAAACAGCTGCTTTTTCTAACTTACAACTGACCTGCGCCAATTTGCTTCAACCTGAGATGTCACAGAGAGATGTCTGACCTCGCAGATACCTAGCATCATTTTGTCAGCCCCATACTCTGTCCCGGATGAGGAGACTAGTGGACGCACTAGTGAGCTCCCATACCAACCGCTACACGGGTATACATCTGTCTACCCCCTATCCCCACTCCCCACTTTCCACGGTAGCCAGGCACTATCGGGCAGATGAACAACGAGAGGGTTATGTAGCTTAATGAAAACTCTCAATGATGGACAATCGACCATTCGTCTGGTCATTCTAATAAACATATTTGCCTTTGCAGATACCGTTCTGCACGATTCACTGGGTTTGAAAGACTACTCAATGATACTATGCATAATAAGTTTAACTGGCAAATTTTTGTATGGGGAACTTTATTTATAACGGTTCAAATTGATAGCATCTCCAGGGACCCCTAGTCTGCCTCCCAGACTCCAGGGGTTCCGCTACGCTTCTCGCCCTAGAGTCTACGAAAAGATAAGGTCTTAAATTGGCGCGTCCGAATATTCATTAGACACGTTCGTTAATCTTCGTGACCAATCAACGCAAAGGTTGTGACCCTGACCTTAATTGCGCGTGTCTGGCTTGTGATACGCACCCTCGGTTCTATGTGACGTCATGGACATTGTAGTGGTCTGCGTCCAATGAGAACACATTGAATGTCTTCTGGTATTATGGGGCGTCTCAAAAGTTCAAATTGGCACCACAACAAATGCTTTAATGCTTAGCTGCACGATAGTATGTTTACTGCTTCTCTCGCCGACTGTGTGATTAACGGTGCCGCTCAGCATGAAACAACAAATCGGAGTGTTATAGTGTGCCCGGCTCATAAAAATCACTCCACCGGTTGGACTAGTTTTTCGGAACTTGTAGAACTGACCAATGAGAGACAACGACTTAAAAGTATCAGAGAGTGACCGAGAGACACGGCTTGTGATTGGAGCATCCCAAATCTGGGATGCCTGTCCAATTCAAGATATTAAGCTCGCCCAGACCTGAAGGCGAGACTATTGAATATCAGTAACATGTAAACAGCGCCCGCAGCCATCAGACTGGGGGACCTTGACTAAGGGACCCCAGTATATTTTATTTTAGTGACATCATCTGAAAATCACAGAATATTAGAATTGCAAAATCATTTGTGAAGATCGACCATGTAATAGCATGGAATAAAGATGGGGTCAGGGCGGGATAAGGGTAGAGTAATGGAAGGGATTAAGGGTGGGGTCAGGGCGGGATAAGGGTGGAGTATTGGCAGGGATTAAGATGGGGTCAGGGCGGGATAAGGGTGGAGTAATGGAAGGGGTTAGGGTGGGGTCAGGGCGGGATAAGGGTGGAGTAATGGCAGGGATTAAGATGGGGTCAGAGCGGGATAAGGGTGGAGTAATGGCAGGGATTAAGATGGGGTCAGGGCGGGATAAGGGTGGAGTAATGGCAGGGATTAAGATGGGGTCAGGGCGATGGAGTAATGGAAGGGGTTAGGGTGGGGTCAGGGCGGGATAAGGGTAGAGTAATGGCAGGGATTAAGATGGGGTCAGGGCGGGATTAGGGTGGAGTAATGGCAGGGATTAAGATGGGGTCATGGCGGGATAAGGGTGGAGTAATGGCAGGGATTAAGATGGGGTCAGGGCGGGATAAGGGTGGAGTAATGGCAGGGATTAAGATGGGGTCAGGGCGGGATAAGGGTGGAGTAATGGAAGGGATTAGGGTGGGGTCAGGGCGAGATAAGGGTGGAGTAATGGAAGGGATCAAGGTGGGGTCAGTGGGTTATAAGGGTGGAGTAATGGCAGGGTTGGTTGTTGTTATGATATTTGGTCTGTTGTCGTTACATTATAAGACGCTGACTTCACTAGGTTTATCAACATCAGCAACCGGAAGTCCGTAGGTACTCCGGTATCACTTCATCTCTCTCATTCAGATAAGAATGGAGAGACACGTATAGTTATCGATATATTTTAGGTATATGTGTCATAAAGCAGCTGTGATTGTGTGATCACTGGGGTAGACTGCCCTAGCACTCATATAGGCATTATTATGCTTATTATGCTTAATTATTAGGTGGTGTCATGTTGATATTTTGTGGGTATGTGCACAATTCGGCTACTTCTTCTCAGGGAGTTGAGGGGGAACGTGATCCTGTGGGGGTGGGGGCGGTGTAACGCTGGGGATCTTTATGGAGTGGTTATTCTTAAGGCATGCCAATTTTTCTCATCTTCCGCTGATGTTTTCGATTGCACCTTAGGTAGCGTCCTGCTGCTGTTTTGACTACATAGCTTCTAGGCTCCTTGCTTTCTTTCACCAACACGCAAGGGCACCAGGTTTTATTTTCCTTATCAAGTATCTGGACCTGTTTTCCTGGTTGTATTGGTGGAAGCTCCTTGGGTTTTGTCCTACTCTGGGCTTTTGCCCTTTGTTTCTCTATTGATTCTCTTTGGTTTTGGGGTCCAGACTCACTGCGCTGGAGCAGCATGGTGTCGTCCCTTGAATATTACGCCTGCTTCTATAGCTATTTGAACTCTGAACGACCAATATGGGCGTAGGCTTGATGGTAGTTCATTGATTTGTCCAGGCCACCCTGTAGAGACTACAGCTTTGAGACTGCTTAGCACTGGGTCTGCTTCATTCTCGTGTCTTAGATCTTCCTGGTTGCTTGGTGCAAAGTTGACGAGCGCCATAGTGAGGTTTTGGGGATCCTGTAAACTGCAGTCAACGCTGTCAATTTTGAAGTACATGCTTATTTCTCCATTATTTTGTGGATTTGGAATTCTGCTAAGTGCGTCTGCTAGTGGTATTTCCTCTCCGCGTCTGCATGGTAGCTTGAAACCATATCCTTGGACTTTCAACAACATTCTCCTGGTCTTGGTGTTGCAGAATGAAGTGGTTTTGAGCTGATTGTCACTAATGGCTTGTGATCTGTAACAACCGTGAATTCTCTGCCGTATAGGTATGTGTACTTTTGGATGCGGAAGACTATTGCTTACATTTCACGATCGATGTTGCTGTAGCGGGATTGACACTCAGTCAGGCTTTTGGAGGCATATACCACTGGTCCCTTTTGTTGCACGAGTGCTGCTCCTGATCCTTTTTGGGAGTCGTCCACTTCTAGGTGCACTGGTTCCATGGTGTCATAGTACTGGAGGCAGCAGTACTCTGGATCTTCTTTTTGAGGGCTTCAAAGCAGCTTTGATGGTCTTGATCCCATGTCCAAAGGGATTCACTCTCAGTGTGCGCGTTTTGTGTGCAAAGCATGGTATGAACTGTGTAAGGTATGTCATCATATCAAGGAGACTCTGAAGGTCCTCTTTATTTTGTGGGGTTGGCATCCTGTGTATGTCTTCAACCTTTGTTGGGTCAGGCCTGGTACCTGATTTTGAGTAGTTGTTTCTGAAGAAAGATATACTCCCTTTCCTTATATCACATTTTGCACTGTTGAAAACAAGTACTCTTTCGCATGCTCGCGCCATGAGCTTTGTTAGGTCTTGGTCATGCTCTACAGTGTTTTTTCCAGTCACGATCACATCGTCAGCTATGCACACAACGCCTTTCAGTCCTTCAGTGATTTGATCCATTTGTCTTGAGACACGTTTAGGCCAAATGGAAGGCGTTTCCAGCAGTAGCACCCAAATGGTGTACGGAATGTGGTGAGTAACTTTGACTGCTAATCCAGGTGCACGGCCCAGTATCCAGCTTTTGCGCCAAGCTAGCTGAACACATTTGCATTAGCGAACTCAGGGTTGAGTGCTTCTGCTGTTGGGATTTTGTGTTTGAGGTTTGCATTGAGTCTTTGTGGGTCGAGGTATATTCTTAGATATCCGTCTTTCTTTGTGCTGAACGCGAGGCATGAGCACCAGTCTGTGTGCTCGTACATCTTCCTAATAACACACAGCTTGAGAGGGCACTTTCTTGGGGGATCAATGAAGGGTTCAGCATTTCCTTCAGGTACAGTGTTGCTTTCCTCGGAAAGCTACCAATTTTGTCAAATTGGCTAGGGTACATTGATGTGAGATCACCAATGTTACCGACGGTTTTTAACGGCTTTTGTATTTCTGGGGTGCTGGCTAGTGTATCAACATTTGTTGTTACCAGGTCCAGGTTACCCGAATGCTGCAGATCCTGGGACGTCTACTATATAGCATTTTGATGTGACCATTGACTTGTTTTGTGTTGGCATGGGATGTTGATTGTTCTTATGCACTGCCATTATATGCAGTAAACTAGGTGTCGGCTGGCCTTAGGATATTTTCTGAGCTTTTTTTACACATTTGCAGGAAAGTTTTTACTGGCAGTGTGTTTCCAGAGTTCCAGTGTCCTTCTTCAGCCTGAGCTTGTAGTTGCTGCGAAGTAAACATTAAGACGCTTTGACCTTCATCTCCTATTCCTCTGTAGATCTCTCTTGCCTTGACAACAGGGTCATTTATATCCTCATCTTCTAAGTAAAATGTCAACTGTTGCCTGAAGAGAGTTAGAGCCTCTGCCAGGTCGTCATTAGACCAGTTCATGCATGGAATTGTAGAGTAAGCCATTGCTTTTATTGTTCATATAGTATTATTCGTAGGCAACACACTGTCGAAGCACATGGGTGTCCTGGGCGAAAATAGGGGTTTTCAGCTTTGACTGCTTTTTGGCTTTATGATTTAAGTCATTATGAAATATCACTTAGCTAGTGCAATTTTCTCTGGTTCGCCTTTTAATCCGTTGCTGCCACCGTGTTATTGCATTTGGTCTGTTGTCGTTACAGTAATTAGACGCTGACAATCTCTTCACTAGGTTTATTAACATCAGCAACCGGAAGTCCGTAGGTGCTCCGGTATCACTACAGTTAGTACGTGGGAGATTAGATGCTAAGACCCTTATTTCCCGGGCGACGCTGGTAACCTGCTTGTCTAAGTATATTGTTCCCAGTATAAGTTTGATCGGTTTGTCTAGTGTAGATAGTTAGCACTGTTTCTTAGCTGTTGTCCCTACAGCGTGTATTGTTAATTCATTATTAATCTGAGACGGTATGTATGAATGCAATCCAACAGATAAAGTTAACTGGACCGATCATCTACCTAACACTATGTGAGTGTTGTTACCCGCGAGGCAATCAAGTTCACCTGTCATTTATTCAACCGACGGGCATTAATTTAGGAGGAAAATAAGTAAAAGTCTGTGTTTGAGTGCAGATTTATTATTCGAGAATACACCTAAATCATGATTTGCCTAAATTAATACAGCAACAGTATGTATTGGATTTGTACGTGTTGAGCCCGTAACTCATTGAGTGCCGCCACTGACTCGGCTGTTGACATTGGTAAAGATGAATGGCTTATCCTGCAACGATTGACACAAAGCAATCCCAACAACTTACTTCCTTGGAAATCAACATGGCAGTCAACAATCAGAACAGATAATGAAGCACATTCTAGCGTAACCAGTATGATGTACTTAATAACCGCAGTTTGTTTCGAGCTACGTTTACCTCTGTAGGGCACGATATCTGCCACGGATTAGATTCATCCAAGTCACCTAAGATAACCTTAGCTCCCACCTTTTGAAGCTTAAAAACACAGATTGTCAACTCAGCACTAATAACAACATATAACAAGTATAATAGTTACAGTCACGAATTGTCCAGCAACGTGTCTGTAGTAGACTGGCAACTTACCATGGAATCCCACAAAGCTAGAGCAAAGAGTTGGTGAGCTGGTCTTGAAGGGTGGAAACAGTCGTAAGAAAAGAATTCCTTGATGTAGTTACCATCGCTCTGATATTAACACACGTTTTGTATATATAAATGAACACACAGCAGTGAATTCGCTTAGGTATAATATTGTGGAATTTCCCAATGGCACAGTGACGTACATCTCTTGGTGGGGTTATATTTTTTAAATGCGGTTGGAGAACGACAGAGAAGTCATCCTTGGAGTCATACACCCCGCTGCTGATCAGCTCTTCCAGTAGTCGCCAGTACTCCTGCTGCATATCTCGAGTGTTCGCTCGAGCAGCGGGGTCAGTCACACAGACACAGTAATACCTGAAGTCATAAGCGCATAATGGAATATAACATGATGATGCAATATATAATTCCTAGATTCATCACGTATCAGGTATGCATTACGAAAGATTCCTCCTTCAGATATTTGCATTTGATGGTAATCGTGTATTTGATATAAACCTCAGGAATTATCATATTCCCTTTTTGTAATGAATACTGTCCATTTACATGAATAGTGACCTATATCTTTATGGATGATGGAATAGGTTCTGGTGTACCTCGATACATTACATGTATTCTGTTGTTTACTCACGATTGTAAGTTATCGCAAGTGGGCCCAGTGCTCATCTCTGGCAATGGGGAAATATCAAACATGGAGACGACTTGCACCAGAGCATTTGGTAAGTTTGAATGCAAGTAGTCCAGTGCTGCCCGGATTCCGGCGATATAAGCAGTCGGGCCAAAAAGTTCCTGTGAACAAATAAAGTAATCGAACAAGTTATCTAAATCAAGTTCGAAGACGCCAAGCAAGGAATGTTTTGGGCTTCTAACCAGATCACCACCCCGATAAGCAGACGACCGGTCAGCTAGTGAAGCTAGCGGCCCTTTAACCTAATGACCGGTCATCCAAAGACCGTCCAGTTAAGGATGCATGGGGGCCTCTAACCAGACGACCACCCAGTTAAGGATACTTGGGGCCTTTATTGAAATTTTTTAATTATCTTGGAAGTGCAACGAACATTTGTGCTTGTCACATGGTGCTTGGCTGGTCAAAGATTCGATGTGTCGAACATTATCAGTTATTCATTTGTAACTAGCGTAAGGCTAAAGTTGATTTGCTCAAAAAGATGTTAGGCTACTTATAAGGCTTCTTACCGCGGTAAGGCGATAAATGGGAACACAGGATCATTGGGACGGCTACTGCCTAACTTGAAAATTTGTGTATCTTTGTTTACGGTTATGAATGACCACGTACGGGGTAGATGCAGGCCGCGCAGAGGTCATTGCCCCCGATCATGATCGTGACCAGCTTCCAATCCTTCATTTTATACCTTTTATCTGTTGTGAGCACAGTAACCAAGTCCATGGCTTGATCCAGCATGTTTCTGGAATGAAAAAACAAGCGGCAAGCTGACGATGGCGCACATATTCCATTGAACATATCTTATATTAACTGTGAATTGATAAATATCCACGTAAAGTGAGCGACCTTAGTATTATGTGATGTTGATGTAAATAAGTCGGACTTCTGGCTGACATTTTCCCATTGGAAATGGACCGACCTGTTGGTGGATCCTCCCACGGCTCGGTTGAGACCCGCATTCTCGCTCTCAGCCAGCCCAACGCCAACAGAGAAACCCTTCAGACGAGGGTTGAACATGCGAAGGATGTCTGTACATGCAAAACGAATGATAAAATATACAAGCTTCTACAATGGACGAATTTAAATCGAAGAAGCGTCGTCAATGGTGGTTTATTTCACCATACTATGACTGGGTGTGCAGTTGTAGGGGGACGATGGTGAAGCGGTAGGTAATTAGGCTGCTTGGCTCCACCGCTGTCATTGTTGATAGGAACTGGGGTAGGGGTGGGGTGTTGGGGGTGGTGTCCTTGAAATATTTGTCAATTTCAATATGAGTGTTATTTGGGATCTCTGCTGACTGGCATACACTTTCTTTGTGTATTTGGGACGAAGTTAGCAAGAGTACGGAGAGTCTGTTTCGGAAGTGCTATATATAAAGTGAATAAAGATGTGGTTTCAGGTGGTTTGTTATGATTGGCTGTTGGGAGGTTGTGGTTATTCGGCTGATGCTACAGTAACCACGTACTTTAATTCGGGATCAAACAGGCTTTGGTTAAGTTCTGAATGTGTCAACAAAAGTACTCGATTTGTTACGCTAGGATTATATAATTTGGAAACTTTGTATACGTACGTACGTACGTACGTACGTACGTACGTATGTATGTACGTACGTACGTATGTATGTATGTACGTATGTATGTATGTATGTATGTATGTATGTATGTATGTATGTATGTATGTATGTATGTATGTATGTATGTATGTATGTATGTATGTATGTATGTATGTATGTATGTATGTATGTATGTATGTATGTATGTATGTATGTATGTATGTATGTATGTATGTATGTATGTATGTATGTATGTATGTATGTATGTATGTATGTATGTATGTATGTTTATATGTATATATGTATGCATATATGTATGTATGCATTCGTGGGAAAAGGTGACACTAATGAACAGAAATTAATGGGCATCTTACTTGGTAACGTGATAACTTGGCCGGTTATATTGTCTCCGTCTCCTCCAACGCTGCACACACACACACACACACACACACACACACACACACACACACACACACACACACACACACACACACACACACACACACACACACACACACACACACACACACATACACACACACACACACACACACACACACATACACACACACAAACACACACACACACATACACACAGAGATATATTTATATATATATATATATATATATATATATATATATATATATATATATATATATATATATATATATATATATATATATATATATATATATATATATATATATAACACACAAAAATCATTCATTATTACACATACAGGGAAGTAGTCACCCCATCATGTTAACACTGTAAGAATTATAACGCACCTCCATGACTCGCCACGGTTGTTGAGGGCGACCTCGCTCAGGTTACTGGCGCCTAGGCCATAACCAGCCTTCAACAAAACCAAACATGTTTCATGAGCTTCATGACTCGAGCACACAATACGCACCATGGCAACTTAGTCCTCTTAACCTATTGTGGTTTGGTTACTTACAGTCACTGAGTCTCCCAGTGCCCCAACTAAAGCGATGTCATAGGGTGTCAGCTCATGGACTAAGACATATAAAAAACAACAACGAATGGTTAGCTGCAAGTTGCTTTTTTCTTGGCAATGGTTAACTCTTTGATGTGTCTGTTAAGAAGGAAAAAATGCCTAAAAATCACCTGTTTTTGCTTTTTTGTGATTTTGCGGGGTTTTTTCGGTTCTGCATGAGAAAACGGGGTGTGGGATCTGGCAAATAGAGTTGAGAAATTACATTTTATCAGTTCGTTTTGAAGATTGACAAGACATTATTTTATATTTCGTAGTTATTCAATATGGTAATCTTGCATGATTAATAAGTTCAACAAATGCTTTTTGTAGACGAAGTTTGTACATTTTTTTGGAACTAATTTATTCTAACTGTGTACGGATGGTGAAAAAATCTTCTGTTTTGGGATAACCAAGACTAAACATTTTTATCAAATATTATAGTTACTTCAATGCAACGATACTCACGACAAAATCCCTCCTTGTATTTGCCTCCGACTGGTCGGCATCGTGGATGTGAGAAACCTGCGAGATGTCCATCGCTAATTGCATTCCTCGCTCAAACTGCTCGCTTATCGGTGTCCGCCCTAACA
>CM067346.1:59989250-60024250 GCA_034190875.2 Urechis unicinctus
GTACCGACATTACCTTGATATTACAAGTCAAGAGGCCGTACCCGGTCCCGCTACCGCCTCTATGCACCCCCCCCCCCCCCCCCCCCCCCTCCCCCCACACACACACACACACACCCGGAATCTGGCTCAGTTTTAAAACTCAAACACCAATCAATGCGCCATCTCATGTAACCAATGTATACATTCAGGAATATAGAAATAGATATGTGTTCCCAGGAGAGCATTTTAAGTAACAATAGGGTACATTGTAGCTAGCGCCTGATAAATCCTAACCCCAAACAAGTGGCCAGGTCAACAAGAGGTCATATGCTTACAGTAACTGAGTCTCCAATGGATGCGACCAAGGCGACATCGCCGGGCGCCAGCTGATGCACTAGCGGGAATAACCAAACCAGAAGACAGCTCATATAGTTACAGCTGATTCATCAGGAAATGAAAGTCATATAAAAGTACTGATAACGAGACGTTGACATCATAATAAGATACTATATGAATTGCGCTAAAAGATGATATTTTAAATCATGAAGTTGCAATAATATCACGCAAACTTTGGTATAACGTCTTAAGTGGTCGCTCGGGTGCCAGCGTTACCTGATGTGGCCTTTTTCTGGTTCTGCCTGGATGTGTCACAGGTGAAATGTGGATCAGGAATCTAAACAGACAGGTGAATGGTCCATATATTACAACAAAAAACCCTCAAACGCAGCTCCATACCTTTTTATTGATTCATTTTCTACCGTACTCTTCGTCACATCATATAGAAGCTTGGATGTACTCACAGTGAAATCATTCCTTCCCTGTATGTGTTCTTCGTACATCTTTGCCATGACCTCACTTGAGTCTATGGCCTGTGAGAAGGCGAACACCTTCTTCATTCCGCGCTGGAACTGCTCGCTAACGGGCGTCAGACCTGTTGTCAAACATATCTAAGATTCATGTGCCAAGAGGAGTACGAAATTATACGGCTGTTTTCCCAGGGAAAGCCTATTTCAGAGGAATGGGCTGTGGATGTCCGCGGTTATCTGATGGGCTGTAGATGTCCGCGGTTATCTGATGGGCTGTGGATGTCCGCGGTTATCTGATGGGCTGTGAATGTAGACATCCGTGTTAGATAACATATCTTTTACTCTGTTCAATGATTGTGAGTCTAATGCAACGAACTGTGTCAGCAGATCCATGGGGTGGACCACCCGAGGCAAGGGAACCGCCAGTCACCACCAGCCCCGAAGCATGGGAACCGCCAGTCACCACCAGCCTCGAGGCAAGGGAACCGCCAGCCACCACCAGCCCCGAGGCAAGGGAACAGCCAGTCACCACCAGCCCCGAGGCAAGGGAACCGCCAGTCACCTCCAGACTCGAGGTAGGGGAACCGCCAGTCACCTCCAGACTCGAGGCAAGGGAACCGCCAGTCACCTCCAGACTCGAGGCAAGGGAAGCGCCAGTCACCTCCAGACTCGAGGCAAGGGAAGCGCCAGTCACCTCCAGACTCGAGGCAAGGGAACCGCCAGTCATCTCCAGACTCGAGGCAAGGGAACCACCAGTCACCTCCAGACTCGAGGCAAGGGACCGCCAGTCGCCTCCAGACTCGAGGCAAGGGAACCGCCAGTCACCTCCAGACTCGAGGTAAGGGAACCGCCAGTCACCACGAGTGGCGTGAAGTTAATCATGGGCCATAACAGTTGTGATTGGCAAGTAATTTACACTCAAATATACGAGTGCGAGATGGTTCTGATAAATGCGTGGTATCTGCTGATACCGGTTGATATTTTTGCAGAAATGAAAATGGATCAGCGCCGATCAACGTTTTAATTGAATTTACTCTTAAATGTTTAAATAAATCATTAACATCAGGTTGATAACACAACATTTTGGGGGTTTAATTTCATAGTATTTCAATATGGGACCACCATTTCTTCCTTGTTTACCAAAGGCTGGCAATCTTATTGACTGTTGATATTTACATCACATTAAAAATTTCACACTTGTACGGAAAATAGAAACTTAATTGTATGACCTGAAACCGAATTGATATAAATAATGTTTTTATTTAATTAATTTGCAACAGAAACCTGAATGTCTACAAGAAAATACAAAGAACTCACCCCACGTAGAAGAGGCGATCGCCAAGACACAGAGTATGACAGCCTTCATGATGAGGTGGTCGCCGGGAATGCCGCCAGACGCGACGACTCTCCCTATATACTCGATATGTACCCTGCGTTTCTATCTATGGCTATCTCTTCACGACGACTTTTACATCATACACCAATGGTCGGCTTTTGTGGACCCTTTATCTCGCTAAACGTTGATATTTAGACAAAGTTCGGGTGTTGGGTCCATCTGGTACCCACAACAACCAGGACTGAGCCGAGTAGAGGAGTGCGATGTTCGGTTCTTTAGGTCACGGACGCCAAGACAGGTTCGAACAGTAACCTTTGCTGCGTTCGTTGCGTCAAGGTTCGCCATACCTTGACGCATGTAGCCTGCGAATACCACATCCCCTGCAAGATATAACCACCCTAACCGCTGACTTTTGTTCTTCACGTCAATGTCATTCATCGTTGGCAAGCTTAGTAACTAGTCCTTGAAGTCTTTCTACCAGGTTTTTCACTTTATGTTCACAATGAATACACCGTTTCCTCACATAAGTTCGTACCCGAACCAATTCGTACACAAACAGCGAATGCAATTTGGAAATAATTTATATTTCTGTGATTAGGTATTACCTAACTTACACCTGACCACGCCCCCTTAGTGTCCGGGGTTGAAATTTGGCGACTAATCTGCTAATAGGGGACAATCTCTTTGCCGTGGGTTGCGACTTGTGTTTGTAGACAGTAGGATCCTGGCGGTTGAGCGGATAGGTCCGGATTTCGCCTTGACGAGAAGCTGGAGTGGCCTGGTCCAGTCAAGGGAGGTGGTGACATACCCTAAGATAATTGTTTGCATTTTGATCTTTTTCATTACCGTCCACGTGTATTTCCCATCGTTTTCCCACTTATCCTAGAAGGCGGCTGCTCAATCAGGTCAATCTTGTCTCTTCATATTCATCGCATCTTTTCAGGCCCCATATAACACATTAGTGTTGGTGTACCGTGTAACCCTACGCTTATGTGACCGTCAGTATTGATTAGATTTTATGTAGTGCGAAGTTCCAACCGATATCAGAGTCGTCCATATGTGTACTCATTATAGTCATATCGTGTGACGTCTTATCACTAATCACGGTCCAAACTGGCTCCTTAACACTTTTTCGCTGTAACATTCTAGTCATGTTTGGGTGGCAATAACTCGGCGACTACGAATCGGAGAAATAGCAAACTTACATGGTTAATTAGAGAATAACCGGGGCTATAACACATTCACCAACTAGAAGCAGTTTTGAGGGCAAATTGCAAGGCATCTAAAGTCCTTATCTTGTATAGCAATGCTACAGGCAGGACAGGGACACCCTGCTGTTGGGGCCAGTCTGGTTGTTTTCGCACATTCTGGCGGGCGCGACGTGGGGTCGGATGGGATTATGATGACATCACTTTGTACACGTCGTCAACCAGTGTGGAGTCATAGATAGATAGATAAACCTTATGCCTGACACAGCTTACACAGACAATAAAAGAGGTCCATAAAGTACAAAAACAAGAATAACTAATTATGTATGTAAAGGGTGAACACTTTTCAACGAGCAGTTTAAGCGCAGGGGGAAACACCAATGCTGTCTAATATTGGATGTATAAATCCGACTAGATAGCAACACATTTACAACAATAATCTTTAGAGATCTTTCAAATCTCTGTGAAAATTTGAATACCAGGTTTCTAATCATAGAGGCACATCCTTGAACATCATAAATTGCACATAAAAGGCTAGAACTCAGTAAATAACTCAGGAACATTATGATTTGAGCAATTTGTTGATACATGACTTAGTATAATTACACCATAATTGTGCAGTGTACATGGGCATATAAAAAGTTTCAAATAGTTTCATAATCCCCCAAAGTACCAAATCTACTGACAATTTCCTTTTTACTGAATGTGCCCTAAATTAGTTCCTTGACCAAATGTTGCCGATAAATTGCAATTCCCCAAGTCAAAGTCGCTGCAAACTTGCTAAAAAAACGCCTTTGAACTCGTAAACTAGATCCAACTCTGTTGAGACCCGATTGAGACCAATGAGAGTGGTCGTCATCAGGTTGCAATTGAGGTTTGGTGTAAATGCAAATAAGCGATCAAAATAGGGAACGGCCATTGGTTGTGTTGAGGTCGCATTAGGGTGGCGGTTTGATGAAAACAGGGTGGAAGTCCAAATAAATTTCATGTTCAGGACCCCCAGCGTTGTAACATTTTAGTGACACCCTAATTACAGAATATTATAATTCTATGATCATTACAGAAGATTACCTGATAAAGTTGTTTGGCTACCTGCTGTATAAGTTTGCAGGTAACAAGTTGTATCTGTATCTTGCTTATAACAGATATCATATTGGTAATTTAATGGCTGTTGGTGAATGCATTTATTATACAAAGGCCTAACCTTAGAACACTTCCAGTCATCTGAAATATTCCTTAAATGTCAAATGGCTAAATGCTGTATGCCAAAATATGTACAACTTGTGTTAAAATATTTATTCACTTGAAAACTCATATTTTATACAAGCACCACATACAGCCCCTATAATGTAGGCTTGAATAATAGTCCATATTTTATCAACAACAGAAACTCGTCTAACCAGCAATATAGCAGTTTGCTAAATTTTAACTGCTATGTACAAATGGTTACAAACTAATAGAATTGTGATATAATGCAACATAACTGGAGTAATTGACAGATTAAATCCGAAACTCGTCTAACCAGCTATATAGCAGTTTGCAAAATTTAAACTGCTATGAACAAATGGTTACAAAACAATTGAATTGTGATATAATGCAACAAAACTTGAGTAATTGACAGATTAAATCCGAAGAAGCAAAAATATTTGATTTCATTGTTTGTGGTGCTTAATCCATTGAGCAATGTGCTCCAATTCGATCTGCCTTGCTTTGAGCACTGACAGTGGGTCAGCATCATTTGTTGCACGAAGATCAAGATGATGGGCACCTTCTTCAATCATCACAGAAATAACAGTGTCTGAGAGATCACGCAGAACCCCTCCCCGGTGCCAAGGGTCCAGTTTACCATTTGAAAACACGATGTTACTTGATGCTGCAAAGTCTTTCAGAGAATAACTCAATTTCAGCTGTTCTATGTCAGGTGTGACTTTCCATTTATTCTGACAGTACTTAGTTCTGTCTTCTAGGGAGAATGGAATACTGGGAAATATGTCTGTCACATTATTGGATCCGCTCGGCATTACAAAGTCTACACAGGCTTGGTAGTCCCAAGAAAAGCTGGAAGGACCTGTATCGCACCCAGTGGGGTCAGCACATTCCACGTAATCCAGCCATATATCATGGCAAGTACCAGGCGGCTTTATAGGGTACACCATGTCAGCAACCTTTGCCAGATTGTCCATACATGTATTTTGACTGTGCATTATCTGGCAAGCTACTTTCACTGGCCAAGCTGGTAATTGAGCAAGAAATTCTGTGGGGTAAGGATAGTCCATCATTGCCAGGACAGTGAACACATTTCTCAGCCAAGAGAAGAAGTGCCTGAGGGTCTGGTCTGAGTGTGATAACTTGCATATATTGAAAATTTCTGAAAGCTTTTCAAAACCAGATGTTCCTTGAGAAGCAAGTTCTTTAATTTGTCTAAATGCATGTTGAATTTCATCACCACAACCAGCATTTTTGAAATCTTCACTTACATCTTCAAAGAAAAAGTTTCTTGGAGCATCTGCTGACACAAGAAGCACTGGTGCGCTTGCAGCAATACTTCCAGTTATCAAACGGGGATATTTCAACCTCATGTAGGCACTCAGCATTCCCCCATAACTTCCACCAAAAGCAATCACGGGAAGTGAAGAACAATTCATTTCAGTTTTCAAATTAGTCAGAAGGACAGCATAGTCTGTAATTGCTTGTTCCATGGAAAGCAAGCTAACATAAGGTTGTTTGTGACTGACCATTGCTCCAAAGGGAAGGGATTGGCCATAGAACCTGTGCTCAGCGAATACGACCAGAGCATTAAAACGGGCAGCAAGTTCAAAGACGAAACCGCTATTATTCCAAAAACCTTCTATATTGCCTTCATTTCCAGTATATAAAAAAATGGGTCCGTCTTCTTTGTTCCACCATTGATCTTGAAGCAAATATCTCTGTTTGAAAGTTTCTTTCCCATACGGAGTCAAATAGAAATTGAAGTGATCAATTTTTTGGTCCATGAAATACTCTCTGAATTTGGGTGGCTTCCCACGCGAAGAGTGAAACCCAATACACACAAGAGTTAATAAGGTGAACAAACGCAGTTTTCCCATCATTTCAATCCGTTTCTGTTCTGTTATGCGTTAATCTGTTAATGTTTGTAACTTTCCTATCAGATCTTCGCAGAATGAATGTCACATGACGCTTCAAAACAAGCCGTCTGGAAAATGTAAAGCCGATATTACACAAATAACCATAACCACGCAAAAATTAAATGGCCAGGCCCCTAATTTCTACATCTCTCGATTCAGTCGCACAGATAAAGAAATATATTTAATAATCACTATATGATTCAAATACCAGACCAGAATTGAATTGAATTGAATATGGCCGTCTTTGATAAGTGATAACATCGCATAGTTTGTGTGTGAAACAACTGATAAGTTGTTAGACTGGGGCGTGGGAGTGTGGATGGGGGTGTTCTCTCCTAGAATAAAGGGTAGGGATGAGCCTTCACATGACATAAAAATAAACCCCAACCCTTATCTAGACCAACCTATGGTCAGAAAAAGAGACCCATCAATTTACCAAATCTTCGTATAATGGACTCATCTGTGGGGGTGGGGAGCATTCTCCCTGGCGAGTTTGCTGCTCGTTCCCACACAGTCAGTACTTGTCATATACTTAGCTCAGGAAAATGGGTGGGGTATTCAATATGGGTCTTCGAATGCTGGAATAATTCTCACCTTATTTGACCTAGGCTCAAGAACAAGCAGTAAAACGACCTTTCCACATCAACATGATGTAACCATCAGCACTGTAAAGTCTGCAAAGTTACTGACTATTTTGTCGGACATGCTCAGCTAAAGGACACATCAACCTAATTTTTCATAAGGCATCAGTGTTTACTCGTGTTCTGCGAAGCAAATATACTTGACAGCTGTACAAGATACTCGAGGCTTTTTATATGTCCATCGTTATTGTCAGCCCTGTCAAAGTTCCCTCGCTCCTGACGTCAGGTTGTTGACGATCTGATTTCACCATCTGCAGCGCAAACATGAAAGAACGAGATTTGTAGACGACATGGACACAGTGAGGGGCGAATAATGTTTGGCTATATCTTCCTCTGACTGGCAACCAGCAAATTGATCTACGTGACTATTTATAATTTAAAAAAACCGACCCATACGTATACCAAAATGCAAAAAAAATCTGCCTATATTGGCGGCACCTCCCTACAAACCTTCCCATTGGGAGAACCCCCACGCTCAATTTGTTATAATTTTATTTATACTCACTGTGCCAAAATCTCTCCAAACACTAAAGCTGCACTACCAACAGAGTTGACCGCTCAATATATTGGATTTTTAATTTGTGGTCTATATAGTCTATATTGAGCCTTTCAATATATGATGGAAATCATGTTACAACCCTATGTTGCCACGGTCACTGGTACGTGTCAAATGTGGGATTTGTCTGACAAATATTTTGTAGCATTTACTTAATTAAATATTTTGCCTTCCATACTACTTTATCCGGTTTTAGTGCGCTTGCGTGGAATCTCCAAAACATGCCTATAACTTGTCCATTAACCGTTTAAGTTTTAATTTTAATTTTAGGCCATCACCCTGCTTGTGGTGCAGAATCTCGTAAAGTCCCCTCATTGAGACATGTGATAACAGTAAGTGTTTGTTAACGTGAGCTTAGCTCATTTTAGTCTGTAGTTATATGGCAAATAGCATGAAAAGTTGTTTTCCGACAAGTGGTTTTGCATGACGACGAGGACGCAAACTTCTCGTTTGTGTTCTGAATGCTAGCACAATTCGGCATTGAGAAGAAACAAATATCATGCCAGACATAGTTTGTTGTTCAGGTCCTACCCCGTTTGAACCAACCTAATTAACGATCGGCCAAGACGACAAGAACGTTGCCTGGCAAACAGGCAAAGGCGTTGTCTTTATGAAGTTTATCGCAATCGGAGCATCGCCGCTACTCGATATAGTAAATCATTTATTTCATTATCCCGGGTCGGCCGGTGATATTAATATATACCGCCCTGCAGGCATAGCCACCGCCTGGGGGTCTTATTCTGGATAGGGGTGTGCCGCGGGACCTCGAAAACCCGTACCCGTCGTACAAGGTCGAAATGGCCAAAAGCATACCCCGTCATACAAGGTATTATGTATGACCCGTCGTACAGATTGAAGCTAAAAAACATACCCCGTCGTACAAGTATGAGGCCCAAAAAACCATCGTACAAGTCGAGAGGCCCAAAAAACATACCCTGTCGCGCAGCACATATATACTACCTCTATACACTTAAGTGCCCCCCCCCCCCCCGGACGCCACCGTCGTTCGTTGAGTGTTATATTTCGAGCATCCATATCTTCTCATCAATGTTGTGTACTTATGCATCTATATTTGTCGAGAATCGCGATGAACATCTCCACTCCAACACTATTTAAGTTATTCACTGTCTCATGATTATTTAACCGTTGTCAATTAAACTTTGAGAATCACAACTTTCGTTTACGTCACATTACGCAGTTTCACTTGTATGTGGTTGCTGGTATCCATAAGTGTTATTTTTGTTTTAATTGTCAAGGCAATATTGCTGAATACACATTTCCCCTCTTAGGTAGGTATTGCCAAATGATTATTATTGACAAAATGACCCGTACTTTTAAATAACGAAATTTGGAAAGTAACAGAACTTGTCATTCAAAACAAACATGGACTTTTCAAAAAAATTCTGGCTGTATTAAATCGCCTTTAACAACATCTCACATGTTAACTAACTCAACTTGTTTATAAACAATGATAGATGTGAAAAACATTCGTTGTATGTACATTTGTGTGAGTATCGTTTATGATTAGAACTCGTGTATCGATCATCGCATGTTGGTTGCGATCATTGCACGACGTCTTACTGACCGGGTTCGACTGTTGCCTTTGTTAGTCTCACCTCAGTCCATAAGGCGCAATGACAAAACAGGATACTGAGTGTTAATTGCACCAACATCTAACCGTCATTACTCCCTGTGTATGGGATTTGTGTACTCGCATTATTACAATGTTTTCGGGAGAGATTTTATTCATTTGTGTTCCAACAACAGACGCTATCATCCTCCTTAAAAAATATCTGCCTTGCACTAGTGTCACAAGGTTAAGGGCGTGCTGTGAGTTGTACATGTTCCATGGCCTATTTTTCAGCTGATCTACTCATCTTGTGACCCATAGAAGAACATTTTCTAGTCATCCAATAATTGATATGACCACATGATTTAAACTCATTCCTTGTTTGACCACAAAAACACTGGCTGAAAAATACTTGTCCAGACCTACTGAAAAAAAGTAATGTGTCATTTTCTAAACGGAAACTTAAACCTCCGGGATCATTTTTGCGTGATTATGAGCTTAATTGCTGTGTGCAGGTGCCGTCGTGATAAGTATGTTATCATACGATCACACAGGTGATAACTCTTAAGTGACAATGTGCTATTTAACTTATAGAATTGTTTGCAGATGTTTTATTTTATTGGTCTGCAGGGCTTAACCTGCAAAAGGCTGGATAGTGGATTAACTCCTGGAGCTTGAACCCTTTGCTACAATGTCAGCACAAGGCAGCTCCAGGTCTAACCTGGACACAGATACTGATCCTGTAGTCTCTGATGGATCCAGTTCACCTGTGGTAGACTATGATGATGATGATGATGATGATGGGGTACAGGAGGAGAATGAAGAAGAACTGCCTGAAAGTGAAAGTGACGATGAAGAGGAAGAGGAGTAAGGATTTAAACTTGTATCTTCACTTTCTCCGATGCAGAGGTCATGTTGCTATGTTAATAACCCTGGGCATTATTGATTCTAAGGGCGAGAAATTTCATTTGTCTCTGCAGATAACTGTATTCACATTCTTGCATGATCAGCTAGTGAAATGGAATATGGCAGCACTTTGTTCCAAACAGTGACACTGGCAGAATATTAAATAATTGTGTTTTGCTTTCTTCAGAGTGGAGAACCCAAATGTTGTATGGACTGGGTATGGGAAACGCATCCCTGTTATCATCTTCAAGGCTAACAACATTGTCACAAAGCGTGCCGAGGCAAAAAATATAGGAGGTAAGGCTCATTGATTTGTCTAGTTTTGATCTGTTTTTTGTTGTTGTTAATTGTAATTGGCTTGCACGAATGTGTGTGTTGTATCATCCCAGAGAAATACCATTTGGCATACAAACTGATGAAAACGGAATGCAAATTACTGCGATCTGTGCTGTCTGCGCATGGGTTTCATGAGGTTGGTAAAATTGGTGTTTTTCATGCAGTGCTATTTTGATGCCCATATGTAATCAAGCAACATGCATGTCATATATTCTAGTTTTGTTCTGTACTATTTGATCAATTCAGTCTATGAATGACAACACTAACAGAGAAGATGTTTACTTTTCCAGGCTCACCCCAACAGCAGCGACTTCAACTTAATGTGGTCTGGCTCTCATCTCAAACCCTATGTCTTGCGCGGGCTCCAGGAGTTCCAGAAGGTTAACCATTTCCCCAGATCTTATGAAATCACAAGAAAAGACAGGTTGTTTAAGAACATCCAGCGACTACAGCAAACTAAGGTAGCTATTGGACTGGTGTAATAAATGCCTGTGTCCTTTTTTTGATGGCTATTACATGCAGCTGGTCATGGGGTTTCATAAATCTTGTCACATGTTGCAGGGATATAAAAACTTTGACTTCATCCCTTCCAGTTACATTGTTCCTGGAGAATTCCAAGAGTTTTGCAGTAGGTGGCCCGAGTCACATTTCTATTTTGAAGTTGTTTTTTTTTTTTTTTTTTTTTTTTTTGCTTGATATTTGACCAGGAATTCATCCCTGTGTTGAATGGGTTGCTTCTTGCAGGTGGCTATCTGAAAGACAAGGGGCCTTACATAGTGAAGCCCATCGCGTCTTCTCGTGGGCGGGGCATATTCTTAGTCAACCATGTGGGTGACAGGGCATCTATGTTATATTGATTCATCATATTCTGTTTAAATATCACAGCTTTTGACACTGGAAGAATCAAATGAAAATAAGCATCTATCACGTGGATTTTACTCTGCATGAAGTTGTTCTTGATGTTTGGGTGTTGTATGTTTCCAGCCAGAACAAGTACCATTGGATGAAACGATGATTGTTTCCAAATACATACACAACCCCCTATTGGTCGATGGTAAGCTCTTTGTGTGGACAACATGATATATCCATTAGAAATATCGGAGAAATCACTTATCTGAATTATTTTGTAATGCTTTTGCATGCAGGATTCAAGTCTGACATTCGGTTGTACGTGGCTGTTACCTCCTATGACCCCCTGGTGATCTATTTATATGAAGAAGGACTCACTAGGTTAGTTCAGTATTTGTATACTGTTAAGTAGTTGCATATCAAATAAATGAGTTTTATTTATTGAGTTTTGAAACCCGTTAAAAGTTTTGTGGTTTCCATATAAAGTTTTGTGGTGTATTTGAATGTCTTTGTGTGATAAAGGTTTGCTACTGTTAAATATGACAAAGCTGCCAAGAACATTAGGAACCAATGCATGCACCTCACCAATTACAGTGTCAACAAGAAGAGCTCAGAATATGTGTCGTGAGTTACCTTTCATAGGCACTGAAATATTGGTACTATTTAATTCACTGATATTTACTAGCATAGTGCTCTGAAATTGAATGTACTCAGAGGATATATTAGAAATGGAGGGCACAAGAATGTCATTTTGATCACAATTGTGTGGTGGCTCATGATTTTTGCATGTGGCGGTTATCAATCTAAAGATGGCAACATGTGATTGTCTCTGTTGACTGTAGGAATGACGATCCTGATGTGGAGGATTATGGGAACAAATGGTCGTTAGGGGCCATGCTGCGTTACCTCAAGTCACAGGGCAAAGATACCACTGGTAAATCAGTTTCGATTCCTGTCTGATTTGGGTGTAACTTCTCTGCCCATGGGTTCCTGGCTCAGTGGGGATGCAATGAGCTGCAATTTGATTGTGTGCTGATATGTTTGTGTGTGTTAAATGTCTTTCAGGCATTATGATGCGCATTGAGGACGTAATCATAAAGACACTGATATCAGCTGAGATGCCCATTGCCACAGCCTGCAAGATGTTCATGCCCTTCAGGGGCAACTGTTTTGGTAAATCAGCCCATTCGGTGGTCTTCCAATCTTCAGATTCATGGCTCACCCTAATGATTCATTCAGCTTGTTCAGATTTTACCCTCATAGTATAGAATCACAGAAATTATCGATAAGATGGTGTTTTTTCAGAGCTGTATGGGTTTGACATCATGATCGATGAGAACCTGCGACCCTGGGTCCTAGAGGTCAATTTGTCACCATCCCTCAACTGGTGAGCCTCCTTTATGTGTAGAGCAAAAACACATAATCAATTATGCACCCATAATAGATCTGTGTGAAGGCTGCTCATACTGGTATGTTTGTCTCTCAGTGATGCTCCCATTGACCTGAAGATAAAGTCAAACATGATGGCTGACCTCTTCAGCCTTGTTGGTAAGGGTTGTGCTTTTGTTGTTGAGCTAGTGTCATTCATATTGTGGCAGCTGTTCTTGAGTTTCCTTGTAATTCATTGAATAACAGCTATGTCAGAAGGGAAGAACCTAGCTTTAATGTCCCATGACTTATAATGTCAGATTTGAAAATTCCATGAGTCCATTGTTTTGGGGTATAGCGTTGTCTCGTTTGTTCAGGGTTTGTTTGTCAGGACCCTATGATGAGAAAGATGCACCAAGGTAAACGCAACCAGGACATCAATGGCCGCCCCATCTCACGCACACAGGTATGTCCCCCTGATTATGCACACCTGTCAGGTGCATGCACTACTGGGCCTGCTGCTATAGCATGTATATATCCACCAGCATGACAACCCACCCTGATGTGTACATATATTAGCATTGGCTGTATATATAAATTTGCTTTGGACAGTGCATAAAATAATCTGCAAGGGTTAAAGCAATCATAGTCCTGTATAGTCACTGCTACTGCTCGATTTAATCTTCTTTATTCATTTTTAATGAAAATTCTACTGATCCCTTTTCAATGTACGATACTGTCGTATTTATACCCTTTGTCATTTGCCTTCCTCATTTCCTCTGTACACATGCCATCTATTTCTATTGTGTAAAGATTTTGCCCTGTAATTGATAATGACGTGCATCACTCATGATGCTAACCTCCTGAATCTTTCACGAGCTGGATGGTTCCATGTGCTGGATTAATCCCCATGTTGGATCTTCTATATGGTGGAGCAATTCACATGCTTGAACTATCCATGTGTTGGATTCATTCATGTGGTGGACCTTCCTATATGATGGATATATTCATGTGGTGGACCTTCCTATATGATGGATTCATTCATGTGGTGGACCTTCCTATATGATGGATTCATGTGGTGGACCTTCCTATATGATGGTGTGTGGACCTATCTATATGATGGATTCATTCATATGGTGGACCTCCTATATGATGTGATTCGATTCATGTGGTGGACCATCTTTTAGATCTATCCTTCCATATGACAGGGATTGATTCAGTGTAGTGGACCTTCCTATATGATGGATTCATTCATGTGGTGGACCTTCCTATATGATGGATCCATTCATGTGGTGGATCTATCTGTGCTGTGGGTCCATCCATATGTTCAATCTATCTGTGTTCGATCCAACCATCTTTTAGATCTATCCATTCAGTGGACAGGGCTTGACAAGTTAGATAGCCTGCCCGGGGCCAGTAACCAAGCCATTCGTACCAGTGCATTCCGTATCAGACTATTACAATATTTTGCCACCCAGGATTTTTTATGGTGCTGCCGATTTGTCTGCGCCCAGCTTCATGAAAAATTGATAACATTTGTTAGGTACAGCCAATCATTGGTCACGCTAGATCACGCCATTTACGCATTGTTAGTGCGATTTGCTTTTAATGTCAAACCAGCCAGTCACTTGTTATTTTATTGTTATCTAAAAGATTAAAACATTGGTAATACCAATTTATTACACCCAGTCGGACACTGTTTGCTGGGAGTAAGAGACAGGTCAGTTGCTATCTGATCAGCAACACATAAAACCAACAGCTTTTTCGACACAGATCAACTGTGCGTCACCGTTAAGCTAGTGAACGTTGTTGCTCCACTTCATACTCGGCTACCTCGTCTTCTGCTTCTTAACATGTCAGCTATAACGATGGCTTGTTCGGGCGTCAACTGTCAATCTTGTGCTTGTCTAAACCAAGAACTGACCTCAATATGTAAGGATGGAGTGTCATTCCATCTCAGTGACCGAATAAAATGCTGATGTGACAGAAGCAGTCGACTAATCAAGTTATTCTGTAGTAGATCTGCAATCATTATTTCTTTAAGTTATTCTTAGGTCAATAGGTAAGGTGCATGTAACAGAATTCATCAGGATTCGGTGCGTTTATCCATGTTTATTCGGGTTAGTGGATTTTTGATTCAAGCCAGTGATTCAGGCTGCTTACTGGCCTAGTGATATTTTTGGAACTTGTCGATTCCTGAGTGGATCTATCCATATGTTCGATCTATCTATGTGTGGATGTATCCGTGATATGCTTTCTCTGTATGACAATCAGTATGATCATTAGGCCATAGCAGCATGATTATTGCAACTCAATCATCCTGATCATTACACCCCAATCAGCGTGACCATATCAGCCTATTCATTGCACCTCAATCAGCCTCATTGCACCTTGATTAGCATGATCAGCCTGGTCATTGCACCTTGATTAGCATGATCAGCCTGGTCATTGCACCTTGATTAGCATGATCAGCCTGGTTATTGCACCTTGATTAGCCTTATTTCCATGGCAGAGATAATGTTTGTGCAGATCTGCTGCTAATTTTGATGTGCTGTAGTGTTGTGGTGTTGAGTGAAGCTAATCATGCGCTTATTATCATTGCTGCTTGTGCTTCTGTGTGCCGCGCAGTCTGCAACCCTGCGTCCACGCACTCCATGTGTCAAGGTGAGTTGTGTTCCATAGAGCGCCGCGTTCACCGTGTGGGTGTGTCTACTAATACTCGTTCTGTGTTTAGGGCGACATTGAAGTATAGGGATGGATGTTGTGTTGTGCATTTCACAGTATGTGTGTACTTAGACGTATGTTTGAGGAGGGGTTCCAATGTTTGAACCACGCTCCTTGTTATTCTACACCATACTAACACAATTCAGCCTGATGAATTGATATTGCCTGCTTAATACATCCCAGTCTTTAGATAAAGAAACAACATGAGAACATATTCCTGATGCATGAAACATATCTGATTGAGATCTGCTGCTGCTGTATAGTGTAGATTGTGTGTACTTGTAAAGATATAAGAACCATATAAAGTATTGAGCCAGATGGGTCTGTTATAATTGAAGCCATGTTTTCCCTCTCAGCGTGAGACCAGGTGGAGGTCTAAGGTTGGTATGGCCACCAGTGCGTCTCTTAATGCATGTCTGGGTTGGGCATCTAGCGCGAGGACTTCCCCGTTACAATCCCTCATGGTAATGCATGTGCTTGATGCATCACACATACATACACACACGCACCCCTGATGTGGAATGGTGGATATGATGTGTACCACCTGTTTTATCACCTGTTTTATCACCTGTTCTGTTCTACACCACCTGCTTTTGCAGTGATTTAATCACAGTTGGTCAGATGATGGTTTTTAAGATGACTCTGTGTGAAGGTTGCTTTGCTCTATGATGATCGCATATAATCACATTTTGATTGTGTAGGATTTATTTGAGTGATGATTACTGATTGTGATGATGGCACCAGTGCTGGCATGTCGTACTAGTGCTGGCATGTCGTACTAGTGCTGGCATGTCGTACTAGTGCTGGCATGTCGTACTAGTGCTGGCATGTCGTACTAGTGCTGGCATGTCTCACTAATGCTGCCATGTCTTACTAGTGCTGGCATGTCTCACTAGTGCTGGCATGTTTCACCAGTGCTGGTGTATCTCACTAGTGTTGGCATGTCTCACTAGTGCTGGTGTGTCTCACCAGTGCTGGCATGTTTCACCAGTGCTGGTGTGTCTCACCAGTGGTGGCGTGTTTCACTGATGCTGGCGTGTCTTGCTGGTGCTGACATGTCTCACTGGTGCTGGCGTGTCTCACTGGTGCTGGCATGTCTCACTGGTGCTGGCGTGTCTCACTGGTGCTGGCATGTCTCACTGGTGCTGGCGTGTCTCACTGGTGCTGGCGTGTCTCACTGGTGCTGGCATGTCTCACTGGTGCTGGTGTATCTCTACATTGCCTGTATATATCTAATACTTTGATGGAGGTCTCACAAATGATCCTTATTTGTTCATTTATCTCATTTTACAGCACTAGATGTTAAAAGATGTATTAATATTCATTCTTAAACTTATTTACTGAAACTTGATTAATTATTGAATTGTAGCCTTAGTTTAAAGAAATAGGTGGTGGTAAGGTTTAAACAGAATCCATTGACGCATTTATTTCCAATTTTTGACTTAAGTTATGGAATCTATTTCATTCCTTTCCTTCGTGTGATATCACAGCTTTTGTTTGTGTCTAAGCCCTCATGTTGAGACATGTTTGTCCATCTCTGCTTGTCCTGTCATGTCTTATCAGAGACAGCGTCCCCAATCAGCCAGCTCCAACAAGGGCACAGCACGGGGCTCATCAGGGGGTCATGGGGGCATTGGCAGTGCTTCCGGGCTCAGTGGGGAGGAGATCCGCATTGTGAGGCGGTGTAAGGAAGAGTTACAGCGACGAGGTGGCTGGATACGCATCTTCCCTTCACCAGACTCCTGGGAACTATACGGGTAACAACTTGTCAAAAGCCATTCTCGGTTGTAATCTCATAAATGTTCATGGCTTATTTGATGAGCATGTCCAAAATATCTGCTCGATAACCAACTCTACAGCTACAGCGCATTGATGATCTGCTGCCATTGTATGACTCAAATGTTCTTCTCTTTGAATCCTATTCGTTGGCTAGTGTGGGGTGACCAGTCAGTGTTCCGTTGGCTATTGTGGGGTGACTAGTCAGTGTTCCATTGGCTACTGTGGGGTGACCAGTCAGTGTTCTATTGGCTACTGTGGGGTGACCAGTCAGTGTTCCATTGGCTACTGTGGGGTGACCAGTCAGTGTTCTATTGGCTACTGTGGGGTGACCAGTCAGTGTTCCATTGGCTACTGTGGGGTGACCAGTCAGTGTTCCATTGGCTACTGTGGGGTAACCAGTCAGTGTTATCTGTGTGGTATTGCAGGTCCTTCCTCCAGTCTCCATCTTCTAATAACCTCATGCTTTACCAGCAGCTCTACCCAGACAGGTCAGCCAGTCTGTTTATCTTGTTGGCAGTTCTCATTGGTTACATTGAATGAATATAGAACAGAATAATTTTGAACGGATTGTACCTGCAATTCCAAAGGTCTTTTTGCATTGTTATATATCTGTAACATTGTTATTCACTGAAATCTTAAATTTTGCTGCGTATCTTTTCAAAATTTTATTAATCAATGATTTCAGGGCTAAGACGATGCCAGCAAAGCCAACCACTGCCAGCTTCTCTTCCAGTCTCGCTCGTACTAAGTCAGTCCACCATTTCCACTTTTTATCTGTGCGTTGTTTAACATGGTGCACCATCATCTCTATGAGTGAATTTAATGTGCTCAATTCACCTTGGCGGTGAATGACATGCATCATTCCTTCAGATTGCTCTCTAATAGCTCTTCTTATTGACTGTGTCTGCTGTCTACAGAAGTTTCCACCTGCACAGCTCCACTCACCCCCAGCACCGCTCCTCTCCACAGGTGATTTCTCATTCACAACTAACTCTCTCATCCCTCTTTGCTGATGAGTCATGAGGGGAGAATATATAGAGTGGGATTGTTTTGCTGGTAGATTGAGAGCTTGTGTGTGTGTTTGTTCAGACGGATGAGGGTCTATCCGGTGCGCTACAGCGCACACGACGTTACGAGCGCAAACTCAGCAGCCTTGGTGATAAAAACAAGAAACCATCTGCCCCAGCCAATAAAAAGAAGGGCCGGTCTGGTGCTGGGGCGCCCATGCTTAATGGCAATGGTAGGGTGTCAGTTCAGTTCTCTCTGTAGGAGTTGTTGTCAGATATATGCTTAGGGTTCTACATCACTTTTGAATTTGAATCGATATGGCTCTGGACATTTTGTGGACAATTGCCATTGATGTGGAAATATCGGTTGTTTATTTTTCCCTTTATATATATATTTTTCTAATAAATGATTCTGCATGTCAGGACTATACCGTGGAACGCTGGTTCAAGGCATCCCAGAAGACACTACTCCCGTTCCTCGCACCAAACCCCCTCCTGCCTCTTCTTCCTCTCAGCAGAAAGACAGCCACAAACCCAGCCACACCTCACAGCCTGCCATTAAAACACAAACCATTCCTGTCACTAGACCCAAACCCGCTCAGCCACCCCAACCCAGCGCTACACAGGCGCAGAAACCTGGCACACAGGGCAAAGAGAACACCCCACCTAAACCAGCCCCAGCCCCCGCCCCCGCCCCACCAGAGACCACACTCAATGTTGTGGCCATGCTGGAGAAAGGTCGCACCATGAGGTATGGACGAAGTCTTGCATCTGGTGGACAGCTGTGAATTACTTTGATCATCATTTAAGTTTCATGGCTCTCTATTATTTGTAACGCGTTTTCTATGAATTATGCATCAATCAATGCTTCATATGTCTGTATGCAGTAAAGTTCAGGCTCGGTTTGCATTTGCCACGTACCTGATGCGAGTGCAGCAAAGGTTATTAACTGAGACCAGCAGCCAGCAACATGAAGATGCTGACTCAGCAAATGAACAAATGGTAGACAGTCTTGTTTCATGCACTTTTCACCTCTAACAACGAATCCTTGAAAGCATAATTTTTCTTCAACAAAATGTGTTTAGCCCTTCCATGTGTTTAGCCCTTCCATTTGTGACTTTCATGCGGTTTTATTTGGCAAACTGTTTGTCACTTCTTAGGATTTGGTTTTGAGATTCCTCAAAAGAGCAGCGGGTAACCTTCAGCAGCCATTTAAGGTCACCGTACCCAGTCGCAAGTTACCAATTAATGATCGACGCCGCATCCTGGCCAAGCAACTGGGAGATTTTGTTCACATATATAATAAGGTAAAACATATTTGCCACCAAGCAAGGCAGCTCAGAGATTCTCTTGGTCATAGATTGGTGTTAATTTCATCAATTCATTGGTGTGCAGGAAACAGAAATTCTTCGGCAAAGAAACAACTTGGAAAAGAAACATTTGAAACGGCCGCCCAACTTTTCTCAAAATGATGGCTTTGATGAGGAACGTTTCATCAAATTTGTGCACACTGCAAGGTAAATACAGCTTGGCTTATTATTGATTTGTCTTTCCATTGGTTCAGATGATCACATGGTCATCCAATCTACATGTGCTGATGTCTGATGTCATATTCAATGAAAACTGAATGGCAAATTGTATCTGCTGTTTCTTAGCAACCATTTAAACTTCACAATTTCTTTCAGTTCAAATTTGAATCTGGTACATTAGAGTGGTCAATATGGCCTGTAGAATGCTATGAATACAATTGCTAGCAACTTTTAGCAAAAAAAAGTATGATGGGACCTTAAATTGGGAAGGTTGTCAGTTACTTTTCACCATATTTTAAATATCACAGACACAAATAAGGAGTGTATGAAGTTGATACATTTTTGATGGCTTTTTTCTCTTATAAAGCCAGCTAGCAGCCCTTATTTACACATGAACCCCTCTTATGTTGATGGCTCCTTGGAAACTAAAATTCAGCACTGCATAACCTTTAGCAATATAAAACAGAAGGGGACTCCTTGTGAAGAAAAATCAGCCCTACATGACCTTTAACCATTGTTATTATTGTAAAACTCTTATCAAATGTAAACCCAACATGGAAATTTGAACTGCTATATCTAAGCAATGAGAAGATTTTTTGTAAAAAAAAAATTCATGCCGAAATAAAGTCTGTAGGGATCTTTGATTTGAGAGGTTGTTCTTGACCTTGATGGCATTCCCATGATCACACAGTTAAATAAGGAATATGTTGTACTTTTATGTGGCACATTATGTCAATGTTGTTTGTGGAGTATGATAAATGCGCTTCTCTGTACATTGTAGCATATGCTTATCTTATGTGGTTCAATTACTAAGCCAATGTGACCTAATTTTAGGGCTCTGTGACCCTGTTTAGCTGACCATTGAATACAAAGTAGATATATTGATGTTATGATAATACCTTGTCATAAGGTTTAAATGGAAATCTTGTCAAGGCATCAGAGCTTTGAGGCCTTTTGGTATCTTGTTTCTAATAAAGTATCAACCAAGCTAGTAGCCCCAAATTACACACAGATCCCTCTCATGTTAATATATCTGTTCAAACTATTGAGCAGCTCTGCATGACCTTTACCTCACAGTAATTAGTGATTTAACTGATTGAAAATCTCTTGTTCAGTGTGGACTAACCAACCAGGAGACCTATTATAAATTCAAGCTAAATTATTTCTGGTGGGATCTTAGATTAGACTTTACCCCAAGGTCACACCCTCAAATAAGGAATAGCTGTTTAGGTGGCATGTTTTTTCAATGTATGATGTTATAAATGCATTAACCAACCTGCCTCTCTTGTGTGGTTCAATTGCTAGGCCAATATGACATAATTTGAGAAATGTGTGACAATTTAAAACGTGCCATTGAATGCCATGTAGAGCCATAACGAATATTGTCAAAAGCAGCTGAACTTTGAGATTCATTGGCCTTTCATTTTTCTGATCATGCTATTTATTTGTAAAAAAAATTCTATATCCTCTCTGGCATTGAAATATATTGTATCTAGTGAGAATGACTTGGAGGATGTCCTGACAACTTACACCAAACTGAACAAGTCTGCCTCTATTTTCCTGGGCTCCAACTCCAAGTCGTCATACAGTGGTCTGCAACAGCAGCAACTTTCTGGCTCGCAGAACAACCTTTCTTCCTCAGACCCGTCTCTGGTTCGCAGGAAAGATGACACAGGCCACAGAAGTCATCAGTCGAGCAGAGAGGAAGTGCTCATCATGAGAGGTAGGTCTGACTTTCATCTTGGTTGTGTTGTGGTGTTGTAATCATGCTTATCCTTCATGCATGGTTATGGCAGTTACCCACAACGTGACAACAGTAAGCTCAAATGCAATGTGTTGGGAATTAAACCTGACATTTGTGTTGTTTAGGCTAGTGCATCTATGGCTTTTTATTATCATTACGTTTCTGTTCCAGTATGATGAACATTTTGTTGACCATTTATTCCAGTTGACAGTGCCGTTCAATACTTCATACTTAAACAATCACAGCTGTGGTCTTCAATATCACATCAACTTTGCAGACAAATCTTGGGTTATAAAATGCACCAACATTTAAACTAGAACTTTGCAACCAAGTCATCTGACATCAGTCTCTTTGTGAGGGATTCCAAGGAGTGCCACTGCATATCTCCCCTAATTAGACCCTCACTACTTTTCCAGGGAGGCATTTGAATCCTTATCAAGTGAAGTTATACCCATCAGAGGCTTCCCCAGGTGATAAATGTGTAGGTGTTGGTGTGTCCACTCATTTGGGTGTATCCACCAATGTGGGTGTATTCAACTGTGTTGGTGTATCCACCCATGTGGGTGTATCCACCCAACTGGGTGTATTCACCCATGTGGGTGTACCAACTCAGGTGGGTGTTTCCATCCATGTGGGTGTGTTCACTATGGGTGGGTGGGTATTTGTGTTGCTGAGTGGCACAGTGTGATGTGTGGGTCAGGCCCTGATCACAATATTGAGTTGTGTCTGGTGGCACCGTGGCGAACTGTCATAAATTGCACGCCAACCAATCGCTGTCTGAGCAACATGCAACATAGGACCTGAAAACCTGATAAGTAGCTAGAAATCAGCATGTTGACAATGAACTTTTCAGGGAATTGTATTTCGGGAAAAAGGGTTACAATAACCTGCTTGAGCCAATCCACTGGGACAACATCAGCCTGTAATTGTTGTCATTCATGTTGTTTCTACTCCTGTCTGGCATGCCTTGCATTGTACATATTTCCGTGTGATCAGCGAGTGCAGCTTCACTCAATTGCTGTAACCATGATTGCTCGACAGAAATCTCAGTTATGACAATATTTTCTGTGCTTTGTGTTTCATCACATTCTAATCTAATTTTTTATTTTGCTCTAAACATTTTATTTCCCACCCTGCATTGACAGCTGGTAGTCATGGAGACATTAGTCAGCCAATGACAGCGGTAAAGGAGACAGCCAATCCGGGTAGTTTAGCAGCTAACAATACCTTGTCTTCCTACACACGAGCTGTTCCCATCTACAGTAGTAAACTTGGTGGGCCGGGGGCTCTAGGGGGGTCACTCAGGCACCGACCGCTTTCTGCAGGCACCACAGCCACCCACAGGCATGGTGCGTAAACCCTTCTCCTCTCTCAGACACGCAGCCATGTTTTGTAAGCACATTTGTTCAACTGATGCATTGCTTGTTTAACTGATGATGCTTATCAAACTTGTCTTATAAGTTGTATGTTCTGTTAGTGGTCTTCGATATCGATGTGTTATACCTTGGTTGTAGTCTGTTTGAATATTGTTATTCATTAAGTAGAGGTTAAAATAAGGTCATGTTGACAGGTGTCCAAACTGCACATTTGCTCATGTAGAAGCACACCTTTTGGGCTGCAATTGATTATTAACTTTCTTTTGTGGGTAATGATTCACACACACATAGGGAGTAGTGAAAGTTGTCACTTCCTTACACTTTCTCAAACAGATTTATGGTGGAGGTGATTTTTCTTTTGATGGTATCATACTGGGAGTTGATTTGTTTATTTTATGTCGTGACCTTGAGCATCTTGATCTAGTCATGAGGGACAAAGGTCACAATGAAATCTATATGACAGCGTGTAGTGATAGCGTGTAAGTTATGGTTGTGCTTTTTTGGCCACTGACAACTGCTTGCTGGTCCAGTAGGTGGCAGTAGGAGTCGCCCCATGTCTGCTTCCTCCTCATCATCATCACGCCAGAACCCCCGCGCATCTGACCCGCCACTCTACAGGGACAGCCCTGATGGCGCTGGTAACTCACTTCTTTCATTTCAATACTATGACTTTGTAGTTTCTCTCTCTCTCTCTTGTTTCACTTTCCCTTGTGTTATATTTCCAGTAGGTGTTATGTAACATATGTACACTAACTGTTGTAAATAACTACTGAATGGAGAACAAGCTGCCTCAGCCGCATCATGGCCATAATATAGCTGGCTAACCTGGTGTCATGTGTGTAGAAGCGGGCGGGGATCATTACGATGAGGAGGCCATTAATGCAGCCCTACATCGCCTTACCCTACGTCAGCAGCAGCGGCAGTACACGGCCGGCGCGAGTCAGAGCGTCCACTTACTGGATACAGACACCCAGTCTGCCAAGCACACTTTCCCCATTGACGGTCACCACGCTGGGAGTCTGAACAACGGGCACTACCAGAACGCCAATGAAACATTCAATAACTTTGTGGAGGATGCTCTCTCCAACACTGAGTACATGGAGGCGTACGAGCAGGCTACTGGCACATCCCTGATGAACGGTGACTACTCACCGTCGCCAGGCAGCACTCAGCATCACATGGCCCAGCAGAACCTACAACTTAAACAACAGCGTATGACACAGCAGAGCAGAGCCTTACTGGAGCACAGCCGAGCCAAGCACCAGGCTATGGTAGCCCAGGCCCATGCTGCAAAGCACCAGACTTACCACATGCTCCCTGCTGAGACGGCTACATTGGCACCCAAACCACCTCCAGCTAAACCCCCGACAGAACGCAAACCAGCGAGCTCCCATAGACTGGCCAGGTGAGATGATCTTGTTGGTCTTCCTCCCTCCCTGCATTGCTTCCAGTGTCTGAAGATTGTTTTCAAATGAGCAATGAAGATTTATATTTCAACATGTTCATATAGTTTTAAACACAATGACTCACGCCAGAGAACTAGACTCAGTTGGTCATTAATGTATTGATGATATGTGTGGATCAGGACAGCTATGTTGGATGAGGACTCTGGCGACAAGTTCTACAACAGTCTCAAGTACGACCACTACAGAGGCACGGCCAAGCCGGTACACAGCTCCGGTCAGAACGCAGGTGATCAGAGACATTGCATGTTGGATGGGAATATGTTGGTCTGCTATACGAACAGTGGCTATGTTTACTGTTGTTAATAATGACATGCCAGCTTATGGCAGTTCATTGTCCTATTGACCTGTGTATCTTAATGTTGAATCAGAATTATGTCACAAATGAATCAATGGTCTTTTATGATTAGTCAAATACTCTCAACCTGAGATGGTGAATCGTCCATGCTTTTCTTGTTTGGATGGCTTGTTTGGCATTCTCGGGCTGGGATTGTATGATTCATAACGCATGATTAGTCATGACCGGCATGTTGGTAACCTTATGATCTGTTTTGTTTCAGGCTATTGACATGCCTTGGGTGTCTGAAGAACTAGGCAATACCCCCCCCCCCCCCCCCCCCCCCCCCCCCCCCCCCCCCCCCGACACAAGATGTTATTGTTGTGTTGATCCAGAAATGGCAAATGTGATATGGTCTCACAGAAAGCTCTTAATCTGTGTCGTCACACACCTCCTTGTTAATTTCTCACAGCTATTGGAGGAGTAATCTGCAGAAAAAAATGCTGTGAACATTATTTTGCCTGACATTAATTGTGTAGTGTGATGTTTGATTATCAGTGGGTCTAAGAGAAATTGTGTACAAGAGGTCTGTGATAAGAGGTACAGTGTTAAGGGGTTGGTGAATATAGTGATGCGTCATGCCATTCTTATAATGGCACTGTTTTATTGAGGTGTCCAATCTTAATGGATCTTTCATCAAGAAACTTTTAAAACTGTGTGTTTTGATGCAGCCTTTTAACGTAATTAAATTTGGTTTTTATTTATCTATGTACACATTGCCACACTTTCTCTCATCCCTTATATAGTTGTAAAAGAATTGTATATGAGTTTGTTGTGATTTAAACAGTTTCAAATTCAAACTGAAATCCCTCAAAGCTGTGTGTGTGTTGAAATGATAGATTTACTAGTACAAAGGTGGGACCATGTTTATGGTGTGCTTATCTGCTGAGGCTCGTGAACTGATGTCTGACAATGTACACCCATTCTAATATTAATTTCCAGCACAGTTTTCATCCCAAAATCAAATTATAATGTTGTTTGCATAATGTCTTTTTCTAGCGCTACAATGTTGACGAGGCAAAGGTTTGTTGTACAATGAGTCACAAAGTTATTAAAGTCACGTGGCTGACTACTCTGTTACCTGATATTGTGTCTTGCCCTCTTGCAAAACTTAGCCAACTTTTATGCCTGTTTATGTCACAATATTAAATCTGCAAAACCATGTCATTTGTCCTGTATTTTAACTGTCATATAGTCCGTCCATATTGTTACAATGCTTAGGTTGAGTTATGTATCTGTTATTTTATTGGTAATTATTTTCTACAGTATTTTTACAAGTCATTGATATTATTTTGTTGCGAAATGTGGGAAGAATGATTTGACATTCCATGTGACTTTGCATCTCAAATGATTCCTGTCTCTGTGAGTCAGTCATGTGACCATCTACATTAATTTCTGGCTCGGCAAGTCAGTCATGTGACCGTCTAAATGGATGGATATAGTTTACAGTGTACATCAGAATAACCATTACTTGAATTGTCATTTATCAGAGCTGTGTGTCTGTTTGTCATTAAGAATACTGAATTCAGTTGGATTTCATAACCTTAATGCTATGACATCTTATTCAGAGATATTTATTACATGCAAGTGAGGGAATTTTTCAGGGAAAATAAAATATTGCTATCCATTCTGTAGTTACCATATGCACACCAAGTTATATATATATATATATTGTATTGATGAACATGTGACATTCTACAGGTCATTCTATAAGTCATTATACAAGTCTTTCACCCTCGTTGATTAGAGGGTTTGGGTATTACCATAGGGGAAGTGTATTGAAGTTTCAATGACCCAAGACTACCGGTACATCATGTTACCAGTCAATCTTGCTAATGGCCTTCCTGGTCAAAATGACCTCATTGATAACTATGATTGACATTACCTTCTTCAGAATTACCTTATTGATAACAATCTTTGACATTATGACCTGATTGATAACAATCATTGACATTATGACCTGATTGATAACAGTCATTGACATGACTGGTCATCAATATTATATTCTTGTTGATGACCTTCATGACCTTTCTCCTCAAAATAATCTTTTTCATTGAAATGACCTTCGCCATCAACATGTCCCATTGTTATGCCTGTGTTTATGGTCTTGTACATTGTGCTTTGTGATCGTGATAAGCAGTGTGATCAGCAGGGTCAGGCGAGCACCATCAGTGATCAGCAGTGTGATCAGCAGGGTTGATTGAGAACCATCAGTGATCAGCAGTGTGATCAGCAGGGTCAGTCAAGCACCATCAGGGATCAGCAGTATGATCAGCAGGGTTGATTGAGAACCATCAGTGATCAGCAGTGTGATCAGCAGGGTCAGTCGAGCACCATCAGTGATCAGCAGTGTGATCAGCAGGGTCAGTCGAGCACCATCAGGGATCAGTGTGATCAGCAGGGTTGATTGAGAACCATCATCAGCAGTGTGATCAGCAGGGTCAGTCGAGCACCATCAGTGATCAGCAGTGTGATCAGCAGGGTCAGTCGAGCACCATCAGGGATCAGCAGTGTGATCAGCAGGGTTGGTCGAGCACCATCAGGGATCAGCAGTGTGATCAGCAGGTCGGTCAAGCACCATCAGGGATCAGCAGTGTGATAAGCAGGGTCAGGCATGCATCATCAGGGATCAGCAGTGTGATCAGCAGGGTTGATTGAGAACCATCAGTGATCAGCAGGGTCAGTCGAGCACCATCAGGGATCATTAGTGTGATCAGCAGGGTTGATTGAGAACCATCAGTGATCAGCAGTGTGATCAGCAGGGTTGAATGAGCACCATCAGTGATCAGCAGGGTCAGTCGAGCACCATGATAACGAAGTGAATGTCTCCGTATGATTGACACATACGATGTAGTAAAGTGTTAAATCTAACTGAGGGGAAAGCTGTGCATATTGCACACATGTTTTGCACAAGCATCTGCATAAGACGATCTTATACATTATTCTGTTCACAATTCATATACATATGGCAAGCTCTAGAAATGTTCAAGGAGTTTCAGTTTGGGTCACTTTTCATGCTGAATGTTATGGACATTTTGGAAGCTCGGAGGTCAGTGGAGAATGAGGACAAAATGAGTACAAATTGGTTATCATTACCATGCATAACCTGATAATATGCAGGCTGACAACAGCGATGCATGATGTACGTATAGAGGTTGCACGTTATGACTGGTTAGCACGCATAGTTGACATGTTTAGGGTGGGGGCGGGGGAAGAGGTCACGGCTGGGGCAAGGGTAGAGGAATGCCGGTGATTATGGTAGGGAAGCGCGTCGGGGTTTACGCCGGGCTCATGACGGGGATACAGGTGATACGGCCTCAGTTTCCTGGCTAACGTCGATTACTGTGCTAGGGTATTGACGTGGGAGACGAACAATCCCCGCGAACGTAGCAGGGTCAACTCGAGGGACGGGAGAAGACATTGCTTATGGGAGACGCTCAAGCCTCGTTAATCGTCCCCATATTTTCCACTTGTGTCTTTTTTTGTGTATTAATATGGGTGTGATTAAGTAGCCTGAAAGACCAGACACCCTCCTTTACTAGCGACCTAACCCAGCCCTGTAAGTACGGCGTATCGTCTAACAATGCATTAGGCAATCGTCGCGTTGACGGAGCCTGCGTGCCCGTCTCCTCCCGTAGCTGCGAGTATCAAGATGGGGTGTCATTTGCAACTTTTATCATTCATTTAACAGTAAAATGTTCACCTGATATATACAGCTTCAAACCCTTAGTTATTTTTTTTGTTTCAGTGAACTTCTGTATTGTATTTACCGATTAATTCCCAGACATTAGTAAATTATAATGTGTTACATAGTAAACACGAGTAGGTGAGTTAGTCAGCTGCATTGTAGATAAACTGGTGAAGCGATGTCAGGCCAGACCACTGAATCATCACCTGCCACCCTCGTGCCATTCACAGCTATATTGATTGTCATCGAATCATTCCCTCCGTTCCGTGATTCCGTCATTTACATCTTCACAGTCAATGACAGGGGGGGAAAACCTCATAAAAACCTCCTGCTTTTATGGATCCTTTAGATCCACTGCTCTTGTGATTGCTTTGTGGTTAGGATTTTGCCGGAAGAGTTTCATAGAAACGACATCGATTGCAAGCAACCGCGTGTGTGACGTTAAACACGTCGCCACCCCGCGTGGCCCATTGTGGCTGAGTCGCCGTTATGAATAGGGAAAGATGATGCAAACTTTGCCGGGAGGCAAGGCATCTGATCAGCCGACCATTGATCGAGAGTAAAAGTCAGCAATACCATAAATGTGTGTTAATGGCGGTCGCTAAGTGACCAGACGCAGTCCTCTCTACCACAGCATAGTCTGGCTACAACTAAACATGCGCGTAGCGAGCAAGGGTGCTAGCGTTATTCCTTCACATTGTGTTCCAGGCTAGAAATATTAATAAGCTAATTAAGTTAATCATTGTAAAATCGCTGCAGAGGGATTTGGCAACTGAACGGATGGGTCACGCAAATGCGTGGCAGCGACTGGGGTTATAAGGATGGGATTTGCTCAAGTAAACTCACATCACGCGTGATTAGCACAAGGCGACCGAGAACTTCAGGGCAGCTTATCAAGCGACGCACACCGACCAATAGAGAAGTGTACTTCAATGTGGGATTATTTTGATTTTAATTACAAAAATGGAAGACAACCAAGGCAAAGCAGCCAAGGAAGGAGGACCGGGGTCGGAGAACTTAGGTAAGAAACTGCGCTGGGGTAAGGAGTTTGCTGATGATGATAGTCCGAAATCGGTATCGACTGGGGCGTCTGGCAACAACTCCAGACGGTCTTCGAACCAATCTGACTCAGTCGAACATAGAGTCAAGAAATCTGTCGTATTGAATCATTCTTCGCTCACAGCTTCTCCGAGCTCCACTCCGAGGAAAGATTCTAAACATACTCAGGATCTAAACCACGCGTCCCCAGCTACCGCAGCCGCTAAGAAAAACGGCGTGGAATGGAAGGCTAACACGCGACGCTCGTCCACAGATATTAATGCAGTAAACGGCAAAAATAACGTTGCGGATGGAAAGCGGAAGGATTCTCTGACGGTTCCTGGCGCCGTTGGAAGAGACAACCTATTGATGGACATTATGGGGTCACGTGAGAACGTATCGGCGTCGGCAGCGGGACTGGGTACGTCGGACGCTGGTTCCCGGCGATCATCCGTACGGTCGCTCGAATCGCGTCTCTCTGGAGTGGATATGTCGAAATTTGTTGACTCCGCCGCCAATGGAAACGGAAATGATGAAAGTGAACCGGATCATGCGCACGCACCTGGAGCGGAGTCATACATCCGGTCCGTGATACCGTTCTTGCCGCGGTGGATGGCTGCGCTGTGCTTGCTGCTAAATACATTTACACCTGGATTAGGTAATGAAAACAGATATTCTACGTAAATAATGAGTCCGATTGTCTATTATACTTAAGTGACAACCGCGTCGCCTTTTTTCGTATGTTCTTTGAAAAAACCTCAACGTTATATGTAGTGAGGACGCAGCTTTCTCTGGGGTTGGGCTTCCATAATACATACTAAGTTTCCTCTAATATGAGGAAACTCAAACAGTCAACATGTGCATTAAATCTAGTTTCAAATTCTCTTAAACATCAACCTCATAGCAATTGCAATTTACGCCAAACTTTTGGTGGGCTTATTGCTTTAAGAAGTCTTCTTCCGTTTTGGAACAGGAACTATACTGAGCGGTGTGGTGGTGTTCTGTGGCCTGGGTAAGACTCGAGTGCAGAGCAAGGATGACTCTCGCGGCTCAACCATGTGTGTGAATGCCATGGTCGGCCTCATGCAGCTCTTCACGGTGTCCTTCATGCTTGTCGGCTGGTTCTGGAGCTTCGTCTGGGGAATATATATGGTCATACTCGCAGGTTGGTCGCCATCTCCGTTGTCTTAACTGTATACTTTGGATTGATGTGTGATATGCCGTGTCAGAATACCGTGTTCCATCGTGTTCACATGTCATTGCAGTGTTGATGAATCAAATTGGTCAAAGAAATACATCAACTTTCTTGGTTCACCCAGACTTGCTTGGGAAGTCGTGACAAAATTATTCTAGACCATTGCGAAATAATTGTTACATGAAAATCCAACCGCCCTGGGCGTAATGGCCCTATCAGAGCACTTTGACTCTGTGAACCTTCGGGACCCAGGCAATCCTCGCCTCCAATAAATATAGATTCACATATTAAAGCTTGGGAGCAGAAGTGTTTCAAGACTCGAGTGTCCGGGCTGCATGTGTGGTACTTGAAAATAGCTTAATTTCTGTAGTCACTTGTATGTCAGTTGTAGACGTCGATATTTTGTTTTGCTCCCCAGTATTGTTGTTACATTAAATCATGATCATTCGTTGTGTTTGTTTAGTGGATCATTCGTTGTATTTGTTTTGTGGATCATTCGTTGTGTTTGTATAGTGGATCATTAGTTGTGTTTGTATAGTGGATCATTAGTTGTGTTTGCATTGTGGATCATTCTTTGTGTTTGCATTGTGGATCATTAGTTGTGTTTGCATTATGAATCATTTGTTGCGTTTGTATTGTGGATCATTTATTGTGTTTGCATTCTGGATCATTCGTTGTGTTTGTCTTATAGACCATTCGCTGTGCTTGAATTATGGATCATTCATTCTGTTTCTATTGTGTATCATTTGTTGTGTCTGCATAGTGGATCATTCGTTGTGTTTGTCTAATGGACCGTTCGTTGTGCTTGTATTGTGGATCATTCGTTGTGTTTCTATAGTGGATCATTCGTTGTGTCTGTCTAATGGACTATTCGTTGTGTTTATATAGTGGATCATTCGTTGTGTTTGTATAGTGGATCATTCGTTGTGTTTGTCTATAGTGGATCATTCGTTGTGTTTCGATAGTAGATCATTCGTTGTATTGTGTATCATTTGTGTTTATATAGTGGATCATTATTTGAGTTTGTATAGTGGATCATTCGTTGTGTTTGTATTGTGGATCATTCGTTATTTTTGCATAGTGGATCATTCGTTGTGTTTTTCTATAGTGGATCATTCGTTGTGCTTATATAGTGGATCATTCGTTGTGTTTCTAGAGTGGATCATTCGTTGTGTTTGTCTAATGGACCATTCGTTGTGTTTGTCTAAAGGACCATTCGTTGTGGTTGCATTGTTGATCATTCGTTGTGTTTGTATTGTTGATCATTCGTTGTGTTTCTATAGTGGATCATTCGTTGTGTTTCTATAGTGGAGCATTCGTTGTGTTTCTAGAGTGGATCATTCGTTGTGTTTATATAGTGGATCATTATTGTGTTTGTATTGTGGATTATTCGATGTGTTTGTATAGTGGATCATTCGTTGTATTTGCATAGTGGATCATTCGTTGTGTTTTTCTATAGTGGATCATTCGTTGTGTTTCTATAGTAGGTCATTGGTTGTGTTTGAATTATGGATCATTCGTTGTGTTTATATAGTGGGTCATTGGTTGTGTTTGTATTGTGGATCATTCGTTGTGTTTCTATGGTCGATCATTCGTTGTGTTTCTATAGTGGATCATTCGTTGTGTTTCTATAGTGGAATACCATAAGAAGGAGAAGGAGAAACACGACAAGGAGCTCCAAGCCAAAGCCCTGACGGCCCTCAACTCAAACATCCGCCCCTGGAGCCTCGTGTGACATGGGCCCCGCCACAGATCGGAAAGCCTCGTGTGACATGGGCCCCGCCACAGATCGGAAAGCCTCGTGTGACATGGGCCCCGCCACAGATCGGAAAGCTTCGTGTCACATGGGCCCCGCCACATATAAGAAGCCTCGTGTGACATGGGCCCCACCACAGATTGGAAAGCGTCGTGTGACATGGGCCCCGCCACATATAAGAAAGCCTCGTGTGACATGGGCCCCGCCATAAGAAAGATCATGGGCCCCGCCACAGATCGGAAAGCTTCGTGTGACATGGGCCCCGCCACATATAAGAGAGCCTCGTGTGACATGGGCCCCGCCACATATAAGAGAGCCTCGTGTGACATGGGCCCCGCCACATATAAGAAAGCCTCGTGTGACATGGGCCCCGCCACATATAAGAGAGCCTCGTGTGACATGGGCCCCGCCACATATAAGAAAGCCTCGTGTGACATGGGCTCAGCCACATATAAGAAAGCCTCGTGGGACATGGGCCCAGCCACATATCGGAAACCATGTCTAAACATTCCATCCGAGAGAAGTTACGTTATTCGTCCATGAAGCCGGACGGTTGTTATATTTTGCAACAGACACGTTGTATCGATATTTTATATTATCGAATATTTGTGTCGTCAACCTGATATATTGTCGATATGACAATTTGGGAAAAAGCAAACGTGGTTCACCTAGGCAGTGACCGAAGTTGAACTTTCTCCCTATAGTCATCGACTCGTGGAGGTTAATTTGTTCTCAGAGTAAAACCATATGCTAATTACGTAAACGCAGTAATGGTGGTTGGAATTTCTCAGTCGATATATCAAAAAGTGTACTGCTTGGTATTTCTGAGCCGAAGTATTAAGGATAACTTTCGGTTAAAGACCTGGTATGCCGTAGATGTCGCGGTTATAATGAATAACCAGTCTGTCACCCAGCCACCACTCCTTCCAGAGAAATAGCCTAGAATGCTTACGCCCCAGCCTTCGGTCGTTATGGCGTATTGTCCAGAATATTGCAAATCAAAAGATGTGGCTTCAAAATGACTATACTGTTAGAATTGTAATATGTCTTATATGAGAAACACCCGACCCGTCATCTGTGCGGCATGGACCGCAGATACTCGGACACATATATACACCTGTATGGTATTCGGTCGTCTTGTGGAATTCAGTGTCAGACAATCACTGTCATTCATTACTTACAGCTGTTTCTGGGCTCCAGGCTTCCCTCGACGTCGTGTTCATGCTGTACTTATTGTAAGCGCGCTTTCGAAGCTTTGTTGTCGCCTATTGTTTTATGTTATGCGATGAAGATGACAGTTATTTGATACTGCCTTTGGAAACGATGATGACATGTAGCCATCATTCTTTGTTATTTGCTCGTATCAATGATATGAAATCTGCCATGGTATCTATATTTCTGCTTATTAAAATATATTTAGGTTTGATTTTACTAATTGTAGGGTACACTAATAAATGCATGGTCACTCTTAAACCGTACATGCACCATGAATTGTAGCTCATTTGGCAGCGGGAACGTAAAGGTTGTAAAACCCTTCATAAGAAATTCATTAATTAAACAACCACTTGATGGACGAACGAACAAATCCCATTAACTGAATTAATGTTGACAACCAGGAAATCAACTACGTTTGAACGAGGAATATTGTGCATATTGGTCATGATATTTTTAACGCACCAATGTAGAAAAATACAATTGAAAGTAAGTGATATTGTATTTTGTGTCGGAGTAACCCCGCCACAAAGACCATATTGACGCTTCTTTTAAGAGCATGACGACATGACTGACAGGAAGTTACAAGGGTCAATTGGTTCGAGGTTGTCTCCGAAGTTGTCTACAAACGTAAAAGTAGGTTACTTATAAATAATAATGCTTTTATTGCCTATTTATTTCTGCTCCACGCAGGTGCAGCTGCACTTTTGTGTGGTGATATAACGGGCTGTAGATGTCGAGGTGAGAAGCGAGGTCACATGACCGTGACCGGTTCCAGTTGGCAATAGATTGTTGTTTAGACTCACCCATGTTCACCACCGCCACACCGACACGCACACATGAGGGAACACTTGACATTTCTAAAGGTTAATAGTAAAACTATGAGGCATCGGGAGAGCCTGCATGACAAACAGAGGCTGTTAGGCAGTTAGGACAGCTGACCACAATCCGACAGACGGCCACAGACAAGTGTATGAGTTATTGAACAGAAAGAAAGCGACTGAAAGCAGTGAAAATGGGTTACAGGTACACAGAATGCTACCACACGAACATCCATATGAAGGATTCACGATACATAAAAGACGACAAGTTTGGGGATACTCATACCTAAAGTCAACAAAATCTGCATTGGCCATTTTTTACAATACTGTGTTGAAAAAAAGCGCGTTTAGTTAAACGCCGTTAGTCATTGCTATATTCAAACAGTATTCGCTCTTGGTCAAAGAGCATGTTTACCACGCACATTGACTTACAGGTTGCAGCTTGTGATTAAAAAAATGGCGCCAAAGTTCGAAGATGCAAGATTGCCTTCTTGGATAACGTTTTGGTTCGCCATCAGTGGCGCCATCTGTACTTGGGACGCCAGTTTCATCATGCTCCGCCCACATACTATGGCCGGCGGGAAATACGAAACCTTTTGGGCGCCATGTGAGTAGGAGACTCGGTGACAAAAGTGCTTTATCACCCTGTTT